>JAGPOY010006312.1:0-10394 GCA_018983105.1 Silene uniflora | reverse complement strand
CGCCCTTCTCCTTTCTCTCTTCAAGGTTTGTCTTCTTTTCTCTCCGAAAAATTCATCCTTTTATATTTCGCTTTTTAATTTTAATCTTTACTTTTGTAAATTATGATCTATTTATATGTTGTTCGTGCTCTATTATTTTAATTATGTTTTTAATTTGGGGTTTTTATTGTTCAATTTTTCTGATTTAGGGTTCTTATTGTTCAATTTTTCCGATTTAGGGTTTTAATTGTTCTTCAACCCGAATTAAATAGTGCTTGAATTATTATTCTTTCATTTTTTTTTTTTCTATTTCATCTTAGTAACAGTGAATTTTTTTTTGTAAATAAATATAGGTTGTGGGTATGTGTTACTCCGCAAGAAGCTTTGGAAGGTATTACTTCGCAAGAAGCTTTGGAAGTAGCTCCGATCTTGACGGCTCAACCAAATAAGCTCATGATTTTCTTCAAGTGTCCCGATGAATTGAAATTCGTATATGTCAAAAGTCTTTTGGCTTAAAATGATGTTGATGATCGAGTCTATGAAAAACTAGTAGGTTGAACTTGTAATCGGTTTTTGCTTTTGAACTTTTTTATGTTTGTCATGTGGAACAATGTTTCGTGTTTTGGACAAGAAGTAATATTTTGCGTTGATGAATAAAATTATCGCAAAAAAAAGTTGTATTAAAAAATATGTTTACTTGAAAAAGGCGGGCATAACAAAAAAAAATATTGCATAAGATTAAAAAAAGAGTTTGAAAAAAAGTAACCAAAAAAAAAATAGCTGGAAGAGTAACAAAAAATTACATATGAAAAAAATTGTTTGGAAGAAAAAATCGTAAAATTAGATTGATTCCTTCCTTTAACAACCAAACAACCACAAAGGGAATAAGGGGATACACCATTCCCTTACAGAATCATAACCAAACAACAAGTTAAATTCAGGGTAATTTTATACCTTACCCCTTATTTCCCTTTCTTGATCTCATTCTCTTTCCCTTTCCCATACCAAACGCCCCCTAAGAATGTTACTAATGGGCAATTTGAGTATTTGACCTATAATAACATCTACAAGGTCACTAGTTTACCCTAGATTTTTGTTTTATAAGGTTTACCCTCCTTTTGAAAAAAATGAAAGTTTTGAATGACCACAACTCTCGGCCACTAGCTCGGAAAACAATGATTTTTTGTCCAAAACGAAAACGTAAAAGCGACCAATTTGATGCAAAATCAATCCCGCTGTCAAGCGGAGTAGCTACCGCTGAAGCAATTGTAGCAGCTCTACGATATAACCCTCTCTTCCGCTACTGGTGGACTGTCAACAGCAAGGCCAACAGTCGTAGGTTCAAGACTATTTAATCTCGGGGGCACCGGTGAAACAAAACCAAAACACACGGAAAAAGATTCAATCGCATTCAACATTTCAACCGCTCTCACGGGGAACCAAAATACTCTATTGAATATCCCTACAGTTTTAAGCCCGGAAAATCCATAGTAATACCATAATTTCTCAACACAAGCAAGCATTTTAATGTACACACATGTAGCTATATTTCTACTTGACTAGCTTTTCAAAAGATACAGACTAACAAATCTCACCTTGATCTCTACGGCTAAAAGGCTAAAATCGCGATTAGAGAGTAGAAATAAGAACTCTAGGTATAACAGCATTTCATGATTCCGATCTTGACGAGCTAGTGCAGAAGCTATCTCAGAATCTAACTTGTTCAGAAACTGCTCACTGTCATGTTTAGCTACAGAAATCGTGTCATGGATTAGGCTCGGATCCAGACCGGCCTCACCTTGTTTGGTTAGGCGACAATGCCCTTGACAGTTTACAGAGATGGAAATAGAACTCATTTGGGATTCTTCCTCTGCATCTACTATATAGTGTTTTTCCACCTGAAGTCCTGAACAACATCAAATTTGCATTCAAAGCTCAAACAATGTACAAGCCAAATGAGAAATAATGAGCCTATTCAAATCCTTCGTCGTATTTATATTGTTCTCATTTGACTTTGGTCATCAACCAATGTCGACTATGGTAGTTAATATCTTCAAATATATGGAGAGTCGCAATGAAAAATTAATCAACGTTTAAATAGGTTATTTCTGGCCTCCTAGTGTGTACAGTACATAATAGCTGCCAAAGTTCACCTCATTTGACCACCAAAATCATAGCGGCGATGACAAAGAAAATCTGGAACCTTGGTGAATGTAATTATGACAGGGACTGTGGATGTGTCAAACTGTAGAAATTCGCCATCACTGACATCAATTTCCCGGCTGATCACTTGAAGATATAGTGTCAGTGGCAATGACCTAAACTCGTGGTACTGGTACTCCTGTATCTTCAGAGCGGCCTGCAGAAACACAGGAGTTCAATCCATTAAGCTCTATCACCTAACTCGATGTAACAAATAGTGTTGGCCTGGGATTAGTTTCACAGTGACAGCAGCATTGGATTCAGTACATCGTATAAAAATTCAAGTTCCGAACCTACCATGCATCTAAATAGTGAAGACTTGAGGTCTCAGAGCGAGGAAAGACAGGCTGACAAACAAAAGAGTTAGTTATCAACGTTAAAGCAAATCGATATTACAATTTACATCTCTGTAAGAGTGGGATGCGAGGATAGCAGTTTGAGAAACAGAACAAATTTAGGAATTAAATCACCTAAAGCCTTTTATATTTATAACCATTTCTACACAAGGCCTTAAAACATGGCCGAACTAATAAAGGCCTCGTCTGACATAAGGAACTGAAATGCAAAAATCTGACAGAATGAAGGTGGCAGAATCCAGTGCATCAGTAGAAAGGCAAGTGAGTAATACCTTGATACCTGCACCTAAGGCAAATAAATGATTGTGACGGAGGGAGGGAGTACCAAAGAAAAGTAATATACGCTACCTTCACGCTTGCAATAACATCAGTTTCCATTATATATCCTGATTCTTGCTGACCAGATTCAGTGGCAAACAATAAGGCAGATAAATACTTCATCTGTTTTAAGTCCTTTTACCTGACTAGCATTTCAAAAGATACAGACTAACAAATATGACCTTAATCCCTATGCCAAAAATCGCCATTAGAGAGTAGAAATAAGAACTCTAAGTATAAGGGTTAACTGCATTTCATGATTCCTCCTGACGAGCTTGTGCGGCAGCTATCTCAGAATCTAACCTGTTTAGAAACTGCTCACTGACATGTTTAGCTACAGAGATCATGTCATGGATTATGCTTGGATCCAGACCAGCCTCACCCGTTTGGTTAGGCTACAAATATGACCTTGACGGTTACAGAGATGGAAATAGCTGAACTCATTTGGGATTCTTCCTTTGCAGTGGCATCTACTATATAGTGTTTTCTATCTAAACAAACATCAAAATTGGCATTCAAATAGTGTATGTACGAGCCAAACGAGAAATGATGAACGTATTCAAATCCTCCATCCTATTCATAATTTTGGCCTGAACTAGCGTGGACATCGTGGTACTCCTGTATCGCTCAGAGCAGCCTGCACAAACACATTAAGCTCTAACACCTAACTCGATTAAACAAATAGTGTTGGCCTGGGATTAGTTTCACAGTGACGGCAGCATTGGATTCGGTACATCATATAATAATTCGAGTTCCCAACCTACCATGCATCTAAATAGTAAAAACTTGAGGTCTCAGAATGAGGAAAAGACAGACTGACAAAAGAAAGAGTTAGGACTCGACATGAAGCAATCCATATTACATCACTGTAGGAGTGGGATACGAGGCCTTAAAACTCAAATTTAAGTGATGTATTTTGTCGGCTTTTGAACTTATTCCGTTTGTGGCTTACCCAATTAATACTTTTATAACACTAGGTAAGACAAATGGAGCGAGAGTTTAAAAACAGACGAAATAAGTCAAACAAATTGCAGTTTTGAAGCAATTTTAGAAGAAAAAAATGCAACTCAAGAAAGTAATTTTAGGAAACTTTTGTAAGAGGGAATAATTTTAAAAATGAGCAAAATGTAATTAACTTTAATCACAAATACAATGATTGATAAAGACAAATACTACACAATAGTGCCGTCATTATTAACATATACCGAACAATAAAAAGAAGGATATTTGTCAAACACCACATTTAAAAAAAAAAACTTTTTCCCCAAACACTACTTTTAAAAAAAAGGTTTGTCATACCGAAAAAAAAAAAACAAGTTTGTAAAAAAAGGTTTGTCATAATTTTATGGGACTTTTATTAGGGTTATGATGCTTTGTTTGGTCTGTATATAAGTAGATGGGAGTGCAAGGTACGTAAGTCGTAGTTGTGGTGGTTGTTGCTTGCAAGTGGTGGTTCGAGAGGAGTAAATTGGCTCACGAATAAGTCCTACTTTAACTTCTTTTGATTTGTTTTTACCTTCACTTCACTCCATCCCTACTTTACACAACAATGGACCCCACATAAGACCACCTATTGCCACCGTAGTGACAACCCCTTTGTACTGTCACATTTCCAACGAGTCTAAAAACACCTCAAATCGAGCTCTTTTTTATCTCAAACATCGACTGAAACTCACCCCATTACAAGTGATCAAACTTTGGCCAAAAGGTCGTGTTTGAAAAAAAAAAATTATTAAAGGTTGTGGTTTATAAACTTTTTTTCAAAAGACGGCGTTGGAGAAAAAGAAAATAATTAATATGGTGTTTGACAAAAAAACGCTAAAAAGAAAGTGCTCTAGAAAGTACAATGGTAAACACAAACACTAGACAATCATTATTATTTCCAACTTCGTATTAATCTATAATAATATTCCTTCAGTTTCGTATAGTTTCTCACGCTGACATGAAAATCTGAGATGTGTCGGATGAGGGGCAAGTCCTCCCCATTCGGTTTTCGGCATCTTTCATTTAGACTCCGGGAACACTCGGTAATCCAGAGTGATTGGAGAGAGGTGAGCCTGGGCATCCATTCTGGCATGGATTTCAGCTTGGGACAACCCAAAATGGAAAGAGATCGGAGGGAAGTGCAGTACTGCATCCCCTCTGGCAATTCCTCCATCTCTTCGAATCCCGTCAAATCCAAGGAATGAAGGGAACCACCAAGGTTATGCCATGATATCCTACCCAATTCCACTTTTGGACAGTACCACAAAGACAATTCCTCCATCTCTTTAAATGCATTCAATTCTTGAATGGATTTCAGCTTGGGACACCCCCAAATGGAAAGAACTCTTAAGGAAGTGCAGTACTGAAACTGCATCCCCTCTGGCCATTCCTCCATCTCTATAAATCCAATCAAAGTCAAGGTTTGAAGGGTAGCAGCAAGGTGGTTATGCCATGACATCCCACCCAACTCCACTTTTGGACACACTACTATATGCAAATTCTCGATGGCAGAAAGATGCTTCAACCATCCTCCCACGCTCTTAAGTTGAGGGCATCTTTCTATAGTGAGATTCTTTAGTAGAGGAAAACAGGGAGATGATACCCACTCTACATGTACTTCTCGGCTGCTCCCACTCTCATTAAGGTTTACCGACTCTGATCTCCGCCACCACCCTTTTAAATTAGGCATGTAAACAATTCTGAGGCTATCGAGGGTGGGAAAGAAGGATGATCCTTCACATGAGACAAGTGCTTCCGAGTCGGCATCCATGAGATACTCCATATTCCACATGCATGAAATATCTAGTGTTTTAAGGTGGGGGAGTTTCCCAACCTGCCAAGGCAGATAGGCCAACTCACTGCACCGTCCCATCTTCAAAGTGACAAGATTAGGGAGATCAAACAATGGCGAGTTATCTCCCCTCCCTGGCCATCTCGGCATTGTCTCACCGTGATATCCACTCAACTTCAATGTTTTGACGTTATGATGAGGTTGCATCTCTTCCAGCAATGCTTGCTCAGACTCCTTGATTCCATACCCCTCTCCCTGTATAAAGTTAATATCAATCGTCTCTAGGTGTTCCTTACTCCTTAAATAGGCTCCCCCGCCATGTTCTTCCTTTACATATTTTGCATTCTTAAGTACTGCTATTTGAACACTCAAACTCCCTTTTAATTTATTCAACTGTTGTAGGTCTTTCAACCCATTAAAACATTGTTTTGAAGTTGAACTTGTTCGAGCACCCACCCCAAATTGGCATAGAGTTTGCAGATTGGTCAACATACCTATGCCTGCCGGCATTGGCATATAACTCAGCCCATCACATCCATCAAGATTTAAGGTGCTTAGATGAACTAGCTTGCTCACATCATCTGGCAATTGTTTTAAACGGTAGCATTTATGTAAATCCAAAGTTTGTAGATTATCTAGCTTGCCCATATCATCTGGCAATTGTTTTAAACTACTGCAACATCGTAAACTCAAAGTTTGGAGATTAACTAGCTTTGTTATCGATTTGGGAAGAACTTTTAGATCACAATTGTTTGAGAGGTCTAAACTCCTCAGATGTAGCAATTGACCTATTGATTTTGGCAAACTTTTGGAGTCCAAAGACCTCAAATCTAATGACCTTAAACATGTCCATTTCAGTATTGATTTACATGCTAGCTCCTCAAAAAGACCATTGACTTGAAGGCACGTACGAATATGAGTACTATTGACGATATGTTGTGCACAAGAGCCACGAGTAAGAGAGAGATGGCGAACTCTTCTACCAACATCAGAAGAATCAAAATTTAACCTACAAATCTCTTCTCCCGCCACTTTTTCAGCAATATCATGCAAGAGATCATGTATCTTAAACGACTTAATCAGCCCGAATTCATCCTCGAGTATATCTTGGAAAAAACACCTTTGAACCAATATAAGCAAGTACTCCTCTCCTAAATTCTCGGTGTTGATGTAGCCTTGTGTCATCCAAAGACGAAATAACATTTGCTTCTCAATCTTCCAATCCTTGGGAAAGATAGCACAGTAAGCAAAACAAGCCTTGAAGGCTGGGTTAAGTTGATCGTAACTTAACTTCAATATGCGGGTCATGGTATCATTGGTTTCACTAAGATAGTCGAACCCTTTGTCGTGAAATGATAGCCACTTAGACTTGGATTGGCCACGCAAAATACTTCCAACCACTCTAATAGCGAGTGGGACATTGGTGCACTTTTCAACAATCTTTTTACCAAGTTTAACCAACTCATCGTCTCTTTCTTGTGCTTGAAATGCCATCCTTTCAAATAAATGCCATGACTCCGTTTTTGACAAACCTTGCAACACATGCACCCTATCGCCTGCAATCATTTGGGCAGTTGTTTTCGAGCGTGTAGTTACAATTATCCAACTCCCCCTTCCTCCTACCTTCAAAAACCCTTCAAATTGCTGCCATTCATTATAACTTTCTGTCCACACGTCATCTAAGACGAGCAAATATTTCTTTCCTCCTAATTGCCTCTTAACTTTATGATGTATTTTCTCCAAGGACATTTTATCATCAATGGATGATCCTTCTACCACTCTCCCTAAAAATCCTTTCAAGCTCCACTTTTGTTCATCCTGATCAGCAATAATGCATGTCCACCTCTTCAGTTCGAATGCCTCATTGATCCTAGGATCGTTATACACAAGTTGGGCAATAGCGGTCTTTCCCAAACCTCCCATCCCCACAATGGCAAGAAAAGAAACAGGTGGATGATCAACATTAACGGAACCCAACAAGACACCTATAATCTTCTCCACATCGTCCTCCCTCCCGATGATTTGATCACACAAAAAAGAAGAAGTCTCCTCCTTCGTAAATTTCACAGGCTTAAAGTCAACCTTAAAACTAAACTTATCACTCTTAGTGGCAATTTTGTTCAACTTGTCGTTAACCATTTTGACTTTACTTGAAAGTTTGTGAGTAAGAAGCTTAAATCGAGAAAAAAAGGAAGTCACCTTGTTGCTTTTGAGCTGCTTCTGCTTGGCAAGGGTAAGGAACTCATCTAACACATCGTCCGCGTCATAAACAGCATCTTTGAGCTCTTGAATGTAATTCTTTTCCTGGAAGTTAAGCGAGTCCTGCAGTTAGAAATGGAACACACAGAGTGCATCAGACCCAAAGTTTGGATAGCAGTAAGTATAGTTTGAATTACAGACAACGTTGTTGACAGATCCATGATTGTGGGAAAAGATGATTGATATCTCTGAGTTTTTCTTTAGTGTTTCTGTATGTTTGTAAATGCAAGATTTCAGATAAATGGATAAGCAAATAAAGGAGATTGCAAGATTTCATAACCACATGTTTACACTTGACAGCACATTACGCGTTTGTAAATTTTGTTGACTTCGTAAAGACTTTTGTCATTAATATGTCAATGCCTAGTAGGCCAGTAGGACTGGAGTTCGGGTAGCTTAGCAAAGCGCGTATCAAATCGGCTCGTTTACACCCGGAAAGGTAAAAACTAAAAGTTCGAATAATGGACAACTCAAAATTAGTCGGTAACAAAATAATTACTGTGCTCACACAGCTCAAGGAAAGATTTTGAATCAAAATTTTCTCATTGAATCTTTTATTACAGATTTCTCACACAGCTAGCTCAAGGAAAGATTTGTGCTCGAGGTAGCACTGACGAGTTATAATTAAGATACTCTATAGTTAGTTAAAGGGGTTGTTTCGCAAACAATAAAATCATATTCATAGTTTGACTATCAAATTAAATTAGAATAATTAAAAAAGAGTGAGCGACTTTAAAGCTGACCACGGTATTTTTGTAAAAATAAAAAATATCTATGTACTTAAGCGGAGTCAAACCCGCAACTTCAGTGCCTTCAATTATATTTAAGCGCTAAATTATACGGACTTACGGAGTAGCATAGAAAATTGCTTGGTGTAGCGGTTAGAGTATGGAGCATTACAGGGTGAAAGGGTTGGGTTCAATTCCACCTACTTACATTGGTGGTTCTTTTTTTACCATTTTTTCCCCAAAAATATTTTGTTTGGGTAATAAATTTCAACTTAGCCCTATTTAGTTAATTTCAACTTAGCCTAAAGTTACTACTCCTATTAGCTATTATGGCTGAAAGTTACTAATTTCACTTAATATGTTAGTATTTACCAAACTGTCGACAAGTTTATCCCATTTTTATGTTTTAAAAGGTGTACCCCCACTTTTGCTAAAAAGAAAGTTTTGACTGACCATAAGTCATAAATCTCAGCCCTGAGTTGTTCGGAAAGCAATGATTTTTTGTCCAAACCGAAGATCTGGTAAAGACGATCATTCAATCACGCTGTCAGGCGGGGCAGCTCCCGGTGAAGCTATTGTAGCAGCTCTACGATATAACCCTCTCTTCCGCCACTAGTTGACTGTTGCACAGAAAGGCCAACAGTCATAACTCATTAGTCGAGACTATTTAATCTCACGGGCGCGGGTGAATAGAACAAAACAAGCCTGCAAGGCAGAAGATTCGGACTCATAGTACAGGAAAAATATTCAATCGCTCTCATAGAGAACCCATTACCCATAATACTGTAGAGAATGTCCCTTACAATTTTAAGCCCGGAAATTCCGTACTAGAACCATAATTTCTCAACACAAACAAACATTTTATAATGTACACATGTAGCAATATTTCTTTCTACCTGACTAGCATTTCAAAAGATAGACTAACAAATCTCACCTTAATCCCTACGCCAAAAATCGCCAATAGAGAGTAGAAATAAGAACTCTAGGTATAAAGGTTAACTGCATTTCATGATTCCTCCTGACAAGCTTGTGCGGCAGCTATCTCAGAATCTAACTTGTTTAGAAACTGCTCACTGACATGTTTAGCTACAGAGATCATGTCATGGATTATGCTTGGATCCAGACCATCCCCACCCCGTTTGGTTAGGCCACAAATATGACCTTGACGGTTTACAGAGATGGAAATAGCTGAACTCATTTGGGATTCTTCCTCTGCAGTTGCATCTACTATATAGTGTTTTCCCACCTAAACAAACATCAAAATTGGCATTACTATGGTATAAAAGCCAAACAAGAAATAATGAGCCTATCCAAATTCTCCATCATATTTATATTGTTCGCATTTGACTTTGGTCATCAGCCATTTGATCAACAGCATTTTAAACGAGAATTAATGAGCTGATATGATTCTTTCGGTATGTCCTTGATCAACAGTGATATAATAGCTGACAAAGTTCATATTATTTGATCACCAAAGTCAAATAGAAACAATTTTAGGATAGAGTGGGTATTCTTCATACTAGAATGATAAAGAACATCTGAAACCTTTGTCAATGTAATTATGACAGGCACTGCGGAAGTGTCAAACTGTAGAAATTCTTCGTCACTGACATCAATTTCTGGCTGATCACTTGAAGAACTAGCGTCAGCGGCAATCACCTGAACTCGTGGTACTCCTGTATCGCTCAGAGCAGCCTGCAAAAACACAGGAGTTTAATTCATAAGCAGATACCCAGCAAGTAACTAGATGTACCAATAGTGTTGGGATTAGTTTCA
>JAGPOY010006311.1:0-10395 GCA_018983105.1 Silene uniflora | reverse complement strand
ACAGTCCTACTCATAAGCCCTCTCACCTGCTCTCCCACTTGCTTTTATGTGAGAGGTCACAAGCTTGTGACGGATTTTGTCGTCACAAGTGAGAATTTGTGTTCAAAAATAAAGGAGCTCATAAAAAAAGGGACCACTCACACAAGTCATAATTGTAAACCGTTAAGAAATAGGCATAAAATATAGGCATGCTTTAAAAAAGCAGAATAATTAGACTGTCATTTTCTTCCTCCTACATTTTTTGTTCCTTTCTTTCCTTTTTTCTATTCCTCACCATATTAACCCCACCTTTCCCTGTCTTATTTTTAAACCTAATTATAACATCTTTCCAGTTTGCATTATGTCAAATCTAACACACTCACTCTTTACCCAAACACAAATTCTCATTTGTAACGGACACTATCCGTCACAAATGAGTGACGGATATCATATTCTCTCACAAAATACCCATCAAGTATGAGTGGAGAAGCACATGGGGGGTGTCCAACTTGTCCCCTCTACCCATTTCCTCTCACAAAATACTCGTCGCAAGATCCGACCCGTCGCAAGCAAGACCTACTATTACCCAAATTCTAATTATGTCGACATATCCGTCTTTAATTTAAGACGGGTCAGATAATATAAATTAGACAAAAAAAATGCCTAAAAATCAATAAGAAACTTGTGAAATGGGATGTTATTTCCGAATGGACTTCAGATGTACTATATCAGATGGTGTAGTTTCTGAGTATTAAAATAAAGTTTTCGATTTCATTTACTAAGCATTAAACTCAAAAAAATACATTATAACTCAAAAAATTACATATAAGCTTAAAAAAATTGAGTTTTGACATCACAAAACTATTACTTCGTATGTAATTTATAAACTTTATAGAACTCAAGAAAAAAAAAAAAAAAAATTGAAACTCGTTAAATGTGAGGTAGTACACATTTCCTTCCATGTTATTTAACTAATCTTAAAACGATACTTTCATATTAAGGACGACGGGTGGCGGAGTTAGGATGTGAAGTCAGTAAAGATGAAGGGATAATAGTTTAAGGTAAATTTTAAAAAAATTAAAAAATTTCGGACATCAGCAGAGACGAGCACCTCTGCTAGCCCCTAGCACTACCCGGAAGACCTACTCAACTCTTTATGTATATTTTTGAAATTATTATGAACGTGCAACCACCACTAGGTACCAAAATTTAATTATTTTGTTCCCCTTTATATCACTTAACCCGCATGCTCTGTCACCTAAACTTGAATGATACATCCTCATAATTTATCTTGTGACCTTGTGAAGACGACTAACATTTTCATACAAATTAATGGGGTCCCTTTTTTCCATTTGTGCACCATGATTATGATGCATTTTGTGTACACATTGTGCCTTACAATTTAGTATTTGTCCTACATCCTCTACTTGGTACTATGGTGTTAGATAATGGTGTCTTCATGTCACCCTCGAATCGGTTGTCGTACACTAATCTCGATTGTCTGCCACGGTTGTGACCGTGTTACTTTCGTATGTAGTTATGATGGTATTTTTGAGGGGTTGTAAAATTGTTTTGATGTTGACGAATTTTGAACTTAAGTTACAAGTATGTCAGCTAATTGCGTAATGATAAAGCTTTAAAGATGGTTGCCATAGCGAGTGCTACCCTTGCTACCAGCATAGCTCCGCGCCTCCGCCTCCGCCTAATAACTCGACATTACTTTTATACTAATTTGTCATGCATGTTTGACCTGAATCCCCGAGTTTTAGTTCTTTTGTCCGAAAAATTCCGTGTTTTCTTCAATAAGAGGAACAAGAAATTGATTCAGGAATATGAGTTGAATAAGAACTATACTTGATAAGCTAAATTAGATAACACATACATTGGATGATATATATGACAGCAAAAATCAAGAATTCCAAAATGAAGAGAAGGGATCTATCATGGCTATACTCTTTTTGTTTACTTAATTTATCCAATATAATCAATCCCCTCTATGTCATTATCAATTTACCCTCCCTTCGTCTTCCCTTGGATGAGCCGACGAGGTTGATCCCGGCGTCATCCCAACCGCTGCTTGCCCATGTGAAAACCGTTGCAATTGGATCATTCTAGCATAACACCCATCCGGGTAGTTCTTCAATAAGTGTGAATGAGATCCTTGCTCGGCAACTTTACCGTCGTCTATAACTGCAATGACATGCGCATTTCTAATGGTTGATAGCCGGTGAGCCACAACAATGGTGGTCTTTCCCGAGCAAGCACGGTCTAAGGCGTCCTGGACCGATCTTTCTGATTCTGCATCGAGGGCACTAGTGGCTTCGTCTAATAGTGTGATTTCTGCTTTCTTCACAAAAGCCCTAGCAAGAGCAATCCTTTGTTTTTGACCGCCGGATAACTGAACGCCTCTCTCTCCCACTTGTGTCTTGTATCCATCAGGCATTCCCGATATGAACTTGTGTGCGTTTGCTAATGTCGCAGCTTCAGTTATCTCGGCCTCAGTTGCATTTTCATTGCCGTACTTTATATTTTCATATATGGTCGTGGCAAAGAGGCATGGCTCTTGAGGGACATAGGCTATGTGTTGCCTTAGGGACTTGAGGTTGTACTTCCTTATGTCCTTGCCATCGATCATGACACGACCCGATGATGGATCGTAGAATCTAAGAACAAGGGAGATGACAGAACTCTTACCACACCCGCTAGGGCCAACCAGGGCGAGTGTCTTTCCGGCTCGAGCTCGCAAGTTAAGATCCCGGAAAATGGAAATGTCGGGACGAGTAGGATAAGTGAAGTCTACATGCTTGAGCTCCACTTCCCCACGGAGTCGATCTGGAACAGGGGTGGCATCAGACTCATCAGGTTCGATCTCAGTTTTCCGATCGAGAAGCTCAAACACCGATTTCATTGCACGGCCGCCTTTAATGAAGTCGGGAGCCAGGGTCAAGGTCTCGGCCGCACCATTAGCAGATACCATAAGAACCATGAAAACTCGGATTGTCTTGGAGAAATCAGAGATTCCGTGCTTGACAAGCCACGAGGCATACCAAAGCCCAAGTGCATAAGAAGCATAAAGGGCAAACTGAGCTATGCCATAACCACTTCCAGCAATTTGTCCTTTCCAGAAGCAACGTCGAAGAGGTATTTCAAGGTTGGCGATGAAAAGACCCACGATTTTAGCTTCCGAGTTGAAGGCAGCTACCGTTCTTACATTGGACACGGCCTCTCCTGCCAGTTGTGTGGCTTTGGCATGGGCGGCTTCTAGGTCTCCGGAGAAACCTTTCAAAAACATTTTCTGTACACAGATCAACATGTCTCATTATAGAAGTAGATATACAATGTAGCTATTATGCATTGATTTATCGAGAAAACTATTTTTCGGAAAATCATTTCAAGTTGTAGGTATACATTGTGAACAATATCCACTATTTTCTAGTGGATGAAGGGGTAGAATGGTCATTAACTGAAAGGAATAAGCTAAGGTAACAAACCTGGAGAACAGTGGCAGCGACAACAACAGGGAAAACAGCAATAAGTAGGAGGGCGAGACGCCACTGCAAGATGAACCCAGCTGTACAAGCAACGAGCAAGAGGGCACAGTTCTGCATTATAACAGAAATCCTATCACCAATTGCTGATCTGACATTATTGGCATCAAGAGCAAGCCGTGCAGCAACACGAGCACTCTCGTTTTCTTCCTGGTCAAACCATGCCATCTCATTCTTCATAACCGCGGTCAGCATTTTCTCCCTCACTCTTTTTGTCAGGTTCTCTCCTACGACATCCCAGAAGAAATGTTGTAGTGTATTGAAAATAAGAGCAGCTGATGATAGTCCAATTAATAGATAGCAGTATTTGGCAATTTCTCTAATCATGTAAGCATGATCCGGACTGTAGTAGACGCTAAGGACAGCACTTAGAACATAGGCGAAAAAGGCACTAAGTGAACCACATATGCAAGAACCTATGGAACCAACCAAGGCATAGGGCCATTCGGGAGCATTCATTTTGGCAAGCCGACAGAATGAATTGGCCTGGTCCTTGAAGGCTAGCTTCTCGAGCCTGTAATTTGCATGGGAGGCATCAAGGGAGAGGCTAAAATCAGAAGTAGAGAAGTCAGAGAGTCGACGGGAGTAAGGTGAGCGTCCATAAGATGAGTTCCTTGCAATGATTGGCGAGCTCACAGAATTCCGAGCACTAGAAGGCCTGCAAAGTCATGCAAAAGACATACAACTCCATCAATATCGCAATTTTAAATTTATGGTACTAAGAAGACGGCGACAAAAAAATCAGCAAATATCATTATCCCGTTACATCAACAGTTCCAGCCTAAAGCAAGAGTTTAGAAGGGAAGTTCTGTGTCTAGTATGCATCCCGTCTCCACAGTTGTGTGTTTGACTAATAGGCATTCTCACCATATAGGCTTATCTCAACGAGTATAAGTTAAACCATAAGTTACGATAAGTACCTGGCACTACTCTTCCTGGCATTATTAATGGCAGTTTCATGTGCAGCCTCTTGCATGCGAATGAGCTTAGAATACACACTATTTTCCCCTTTGGCCATAAGTTCTTCATGGGTTCCAATTTCAGAGACACTTCCCTGTTGGAGAACAGCCACAAGATCCGCCTTGCGGATGGTGGAAAGACGGTGGGCAATAACAAGAGTCGTCCTACCAATCATAAAACGATCTAGGGCTTCCTGGACAAGCTTCTCTGACTCAGAGTCTAGTGCACTTGTTGCCTCATCTAAAAGTAGTATAGCCGGGTTCTTAAGCATTGCCCTTCCAATTGCTATTCTTTGCTTCTGTCCTCCCGAGAGTTGCAAGCCTCTCTCCCCAACCTGTCATTGTTAACCAACATATTATATCGTCATTTACAAGGCACACAAATGTCAACTAGCCTAACCCGTAAAATCATTGATTTGTGATACTTATGACCTAAGCTCAATACCGTCAATCCCATCAGACAAAAACTGTTCTCGTGGCTCATTTAACACCAGAAAATCATTTACAAGGCTTTTCCCTGTTGAAGTAACTTCAGTTGCACATTCACAATATTTTATTATTCAATATAAACAGATCCGACGAATTATTGAGCATAAGAACATTATATGGTCAATGGTCAATCATATCATATTGTTTGACAATTTTCTCAAGACATATTTAAACTCAGAATATTCAGAACCGATAAATACTCTTAACACGGAATCTTGTCTGATTCCCATATCTTAATACCGTCATTAAGTCACTAACCCGAATTAATAATGCGTCACCCGAAAACTCTAGGGAATAGTAAATTAGAAGGAAATAATAGTGGAAACAAGCTTAAAACTTATAATATTGTGAATGCTTGAATAAATAATACTCTATATCAAGTTGAAAGTAGAAAAAATAAAGAAATAGAGCAAGTGCAAGAACTGACAAATGCACTAGTCCAAATGGTCCTGGTTTGTGAAGAGGAAAAGAGCATGGTATTAATAACTTCACATGCATTGTTGACTGTAACCAACCATGTTACTCTTCCCTTTAGATGTAAGACCAAACACTTTCTCCTCTTTGACTTTTTGTTAGAAAATGTAAGAGTTTGGTGTTTCTCTTGAAAACAATGTCATTATCATCCCATTTCATACATATTTAGATAATACTCAAGATAACTTCTACTCTTGATGTAGATATATAAAGTACTATTGAAGGACTTAAGATTGAAAGAGCGGTATCGAAATTCAGTACCACCCCAAGCCCCAGTTCTCGTAATAGAGCCAAAGTAGAGGGAGTCATAAGGGCGAATATGACGCTGACGAGGTTTGAACTCAGGTCTTGAGTACCACCCTTGTGACTTTGTAGCGTTTTAAATAATACGAGTAGTAGAAATAGCAAGATATATTTGGTGTCAATGTTTGGTGTCCTACCGTGGACAAAGAGCATTAAATACTTTTACTATTTAGACTTCAAAAATAAAAAAACCTTTACTATTTAGATACATGGGTGACTTGAAACAATAGCCATTGACTCCTATAAAACCGGGAGATATAGGATTATGAAACTTGACCAAAGCACAAAAAAGTCAAGTAATATTAATTTAGCTAAATAACTAATTCGACACATATGCTTAATAGTCTAAATATTGCAAATACAAGACGAAAACTGAGTAAAAGAGGTAAATGAGTTACACAAATGGTCTAACCTGAGTGTCATAGCCGTCAGGGAGCTTAATAATGAACGAATGCGCATTAGCGACTCTTGCAGCTTCTTCTACCTCGACAAGGCTAGAATCGGGTCTACCAAGAAGTATATTCTCCTTGATGGTGGTCGCAAACAATGCCGGTTCTTGGCTTACTAGACCTATTTGTTGCCTTAGCCATTTAAGTTTCAATGTCTTAATGTCATGCCCATCTAATAGAAGTTGTCCTACACAACATAATTACAGTGATTAGTGATTACCAAAGATTCCTTTCCTTTAAAAATTGGCAATCAAACCCACAAATTCCTGCTTAAAAATAAAGCTAATAATTAAATATCATTAAGCTTATAGAATATAATTGATATAGTAGTGGAGTACCTTCAGTGGGATCATAAAATCTCTCAATCAGAGAGACTACTGTGCTTTTTCCGGATCCGCTACTTCCAACCAGAGCTATGGTTTTCCCGGCAGGGACTGTGAGCGAAAAATTGGTTAGAATTTTGACATCTGGCCTAGACGGGTATGAAAACTCGATGTTCTTGAGCTCGATTTGCCCTGTTACTGAGTCAAGTTCTGTGCCTGTTTCGTTGTTTCTGTCAATGGTCGGCTTGTGATCTATTACCATGAAAATCTTGGCAGCGGCCACTTTTGCCTTTGCAAATGCGCTCATACTTGGTGCAGATTGTCCCAAAGCCCTGAGTTCATTCAGTCACATAGTTATAACAACATAATTTCTAATTAGAGCAGAAAATGAGCGAGTTTCGAAAAATAAAGGACTTACAGTCCACCAATCATGACAGCAAACATAGTGGCGATTGCAAGGCCTCCATTAGTGTAATGATGTCGAACAAGGTAACCGCCATACCAAAGCAAAAGAGCGTAACAGCAAAACACAGTGAAATAAGTTCCTCCTAATCCCAAACCCTTTGCCAACCCACTCTTATACCCAAGCCTTTGAGCAACCTTCAATGCAGCTGAGTACCCTTGAATCGCTCTCGATTCACCCACGAAAGCGAATACAACCCGAATTTGAACAAAAGTCTGCAAATTTGGCAACAATTTGTCAAAACCCAGAAGCCCAAATTAGCAAAATAGCTACCCAAGATAAATTTTGGAAAGGTGCTGACACAATTGAAAGGGATTTGCACCTGTTCGACGATATTTCCGGCTTCTGATAGAGCACCTTGGCTCTTGGAGGTGAGCTTGGCCAATGTGGTAGCATGAATCCCTCCAATTACAGCAATTACTGGAACAACAGCAATTGTGACTAGAGATAATTGCCAAACAGCAGTAAATCCCACCACAAAACCAGTCACAAATGTTGCCATGTAGTGAATGAAACTACCCAACTGTCAATTCACATCAAAATCAAACACACATTTTCAGAAATTGAATTAACCCATTTCAATTCACAACAACAAAAATTACATAAACATTGGAAACTGAGGGGAGCAGCCTCTTTGCGCTGCTAACATAAGGGTAAGGATGCGTATATCCGACTGAGGGATGGGCTAACCTTTTCACTGATAGCATCCTGAACAAGAGCAGCATCAGTGTTAATTGCAAAAACAATGTCAGAAGTTCTAACTTGAGTATCAAAATACTGAATATCTTGATTTAATGCTGATTCTAAATACTTGATCCTCATTTTTGTTGTTTGTCTTTCTCCACTCCACATCCAACAAGCAATTTCTGCATCATTTTCAACTCAAAGTTATAAACTTTACTAATAAAATCCCAGGAAAAAAAATTCACATTAATCATTATTAAAAAAAACCACCTGCCCATGAAGATGCCCATATTGCAGCTCCAACAATAAGAAAGTAATATGCATACTGCATACAAAAAATCAAAAAATTCCCAAATTTGTTAAAATTAAGCCCATTATACAAATCTGCTGATTAAAATACGCCTCGCATATATTAAACAAATGTATGAAATTGACTCGAACCGACGAAATATAATAAAAACTAGTGGTTCAAGATGGTACCAACCTTGAGAACTTCTTGCATCATTTTATCAGGATTATTAGCATAAGAACCAAAGGAATTAACAAGATCAGCAAAGAATCTAAGAAAAAGAGGCAAAGAACATCCATGAACAAAAGCACCAATTGAACCAATTCCCATTAAAACATAATCTAAAGTATCTGCAAATCTGAATAACTCTTTAAACCCAACTCCTGGAGGTCCTTCCTTTCCCTTTTCTCCTTCTTTCTCCATTGTTGTTGTTCTTGTTGTTGTTGAAATGTTGTTGTTGTTGTTAGGGGAAGAAGAATGGAGTTCAATACCTTGCATTTCAGACCATCTCCATTGTTCAATAGTTGTAGGACTAGTTGGAGTTGGACTACTACTCTTTATCTCCTTTGTATAATCTTGTGACATTATTTGTTAACAACCCAATTTATGGCCTCCTTTTATAAGCTTAAAGTAAGGAAAGATACAAACTTTTGCATTACCCAAGATTGCTTTTTTCTAAATCATTTCATTTTTTTCATATTATTTCTTTAACTATAGTCTCATACTGCGTACATCCGACCTCCCTTTATCCCGTAACTTATGAGAGTAATTGAGGCACTGGGATAATATTATTGTTTTACATCTGATCCCAAACTGCCTACAGTCTTAGGCTGCGTACATCTAGTCCCCCTCATTCCACAATTTACGTGAGTAATTGAGATACTGGGATAATGTTATTGTTTTACATCTGATCCTAAACTGTGTATATCTGAACCCCTTACCCTGCGGTTGTATTTGTTTAACTAGAGTGTAATTCAATGTTACAATCAATGTTATGTTATGCTAGTTAAAGGGAAGGAGCTTGTTCAAAACACAATCTTTTTGAGTGTTTGATGTACTAGAGGAAACATTTACTGATATATAAAGATAGAATTACTACATTTACTACTACAATTGTTTGGGTAAAGTTTGTTTTTTGTTGAAGAGGAGATGGAAAAAGAGAGAGAGCATGTTTGAGTGATAAATTTGGTTGCTTGTAATGTAAAAAAACAAAGAGAAGAGGGCAGAAAGTGACAAATGATAAGAAAGGAAAGAGGATCAGAAGCGGAGTGAATGAGTGATGAGGTTTTTTTGTGTAATTTAATTTTGTCCGACAAAGTCTACTGTGGGAATACTTCAAGTCTTCAAAGTGTTTGTTCAAAGTTGATAAAAACTAACCTTAGCTTGGTTATTTCCTACTCCCTCCCATCCTCTATTTTCTTCCCTATTTCCTAAAACGGATTATTCAGGTTTTCTTCCCCTTTCTATATCTGGTAACTTTTACTCTTATTTTATTCATCCCTCTCTCCTATCACACAACCCCACCCAACTCTTTTACTCTTATTTTATTCCTTCCTTTAACATTTGTGGCCCACAATTCATTATTAAACTCCTAATTATTCATTCATCTCTCCTATTATCAAATTTCACCCAACTTTTTATCAATATAATACTCCCTCCCTTAATCTTTGTGCCCAAAAGAAAAGGGAAGAAAATAGAGGATGGGAGGGAGTATTACACAAATTACTAGGTCAATTTTTTGAGTAAGATGGATGCGTCTTAATTATAAAATCGGTCAAAATAAATAGTATAAATAACACAAGAATAAAATGTATTGATAGAGGAGATTACGGTTATCATGTTGGAATATGTTGAGATATCGACATATCATAATTTAGGAATATGGCATATCGTAATATGTCATATAGAATAAATGAGATATTATCGAATATTTAGAATATTGCAGATTATATTTTAGGCTAGAGCATTTGGTTATATATATGATCGAGTCATTGTATCAAAGCATAACGAACGAATATCAATAACACGACAATTACTCTTATGCAATCCTCCCTCTCCATTTCTAATATGGAGTATGTATAAAAAAAACAAAACAAATTTCGTAAATGTTCATTTGAAATGATATTTGACCGTTTTAATATTAAAACAAATATCTTTGTTTTAAGGTTGACTAGCTGACTGACTAGTGACGACTTACGAGTGAGAAAGGAGAACCTCAATAGTCAAAGAGTTTGTGATTATGATTCACAAATTACCCTATCATGTAAATTTAATGAAATCAATGTGTTTTGAAAGTTTTGGAAGAAACATCGTGAGAGGGTTTAGTTGGTGAAAATTTATCTCTTTATATTTATTTTTCAACTATTTATAATTTAGACTCTGGAATATCACGGTAGATGTAAAGGGTTTTTTTTTTTTTTTTTTTTGCCAAGTGG
>JAGPOY010006310.1:0-10395 GCA_018983105.1 Silene uniflora | reverse complement strand
TCAGGAAAACGATGGTTTAGAGTAGTAATTGATGAATGGCAGTGTATAGGAGCAAGGAGTGATAAATCACATTCTTGTTGTATGAATTATTTTTATACGTAGATTGTACGTATAAAATTAGGAGCGTATAGAGTAGTATTTGATTTTCTCACGAGATTTTGAGGAGAAATTGGTATGGGATTGAATTTCACATTTAGTAAAACTTATGGGGGTTAATTGCTACGGATGAAAGTTAGGGGGGTTAATTTCACCCTGAGTTAAACTTAAGGGTTTCAATTGCCACTTTCGCGAAAACCGCCAAGTTTACAGTTCAATGCCATTTCAACTTAAGGGTTTCAAATGGCATTGAACTGTTAAGATTTCCTCCAAGTTTACAGTTCAATGCCATTTCTATGCCTAACCCCCAAATAATCAACCCAAAGAGAGGCCAAATGTTTCTCTCGTCACTTACCAAGACTGTATTTGGCAAATAAGAAAGGAAAAGACAAAATAGAAAAACAAATCCCTGAACTTTCCTCCCCCAAACCCTATCGAACATAGGAGATCTTTTTGCTAAAGGCAACAATCCCGCCAGCACAATATGAAGACCTAAACTAACTGTTCCCCAACTTATTAAAGTTCCCACATCGACATTTTTGTAAATTCTTGAGTTGTAGGTGGTGGCACCAGTTGCCACCATACCTACAGTAGCCACAAGCATCCATTTATCCATTTTGTGAAGAAATTTTAAACTTTGATAATTATTTTAGGTTTTCTGATAAATTTTGTAAGGAAGAAGAAGAAGTAAGAGAATGGAAAGGTGCAAGTTTTGAGGGAGGATATGTGTGCAGTTATATAGCAAAATTAAAGCTTGGAAAATGGCAAAATCAGACATGCATACAGAAATGGAGTACAAACTACAGTTTCTAATCTTTTGCTTATTACAGGAAGATCCGTTTGCATTTATTTATGTGATTTGACCATCAGACTAAGAGACAATGTGGTTAAGCTTTACAGCTAAGACCTTTTGTTTTACCTGCTTCACTTATTACCACGGTTAAACGGCTATATCCATTAATAATCTATTTTAGGATTAAAATGGGCTAAATAACCTCTAATTTAGATCGTAATTTCTTACTTCAGACAAGTTATTAGCTTTTCGCTCTGAAATAAGACGGATTAAATGGAGTCATTTTACGATAAAATGTTACTATTTTCTGATAAAATGTTACCATCATTTTCAGAGTAAAAAGTGATAATTTCAGTCATAATATTTTTCATTAATAAATAATGATTACATTCTATTAAAAAAGTTGCGAAATTTAGTGTGTCTTATTTCAGAGCATCTGAAACAAGACTTCTTATTGAACTTAGATAGATTCGACAATTATTTTAGCGGTCTCTAAAAACTTAATTTTTATGGTATCCACCTCATTTGACCAATCTTACACAAGAATTTATATATTTTATCAGCTAATATAAGAGTTTAAAAACTGACTATCGTATAGTATTAGAATATTTGTGTTACTAGATAATTTTTTGAAAGTTATACTTCGTAATTAATTTCAAGAATAAAATAAAATAAATAATAATGTAAAAGTGCTTAAAAATGAAGTCAAGCTAGAGTCGTATTGAAAGTCGCAAAAATAAATAGGAAGATGGATGATAATGATATTAGTGGAAGTACTTTTATTACTCCACCTATCTATTGTGGCATGCATCGACAATTTACGGTGGAACTTGGAAGAATATACACTTGAGACGAGTAAATTTATTTAATGTGTAAAATTAAGATAGCAATAACAATATTTTTTGTTGGGGATATTACTTGTACTAAGGTGGCAAATGGTTCCATCACGTCGGGTCAGTTTAGATCAAGTCATTTCGAATTTCTTAGGTCATCTATTATCAATCATTTCGGGCCAGGTCAGTTTTAGATTTTCAAGTATGGAACATTTTCGGTCGACTCATTTACAGGTTAATGGTTAGAATTTAGAAACACTTTAGGTAGGACTATTTTGATTTTAGATTTAGAAATACTTATTTTGTAAATTTAACCTTTTAATAAATATGGTTGTAACAAATGACACTTTATTTTGATATATACGAATTAAGACGGAGTATGAGTTAGTACTTGTAGTTCGGGTCATTTTTTATCGGTTTAAGTTTTAGTGAAAACGTAGCAAATTATATTGCGAAATTGTAGCATTAGGAAACATTTATTACAGAATTTAAATTATTGATAAAAACCATCATTTTAATGCAAATAAAACAAAAAAATTTGAATTATGTAAACTAGGAGTATAAGAGGAAAATTAGACATGGTTGAACATTTGGAGTGCAGAGGCATCTTCCATTCTTAGGTAAATAGATTTCTGCATTGAAGAAGATTTTTTTTTTTTTTTTAATCTTATATGGGTTACCATTAAATAATGTGAAATAAGACAAGTAAATGTAGTACACTGCAGCTATTAAGTAGCTAACTAGCTAAAGGCGTGTTGTCGTAGACCTGATGGTCCTTTTCTATTTGTGATACACTAGTTACTGCTTGGATGAGATCGAGTTACAATTTCATTGGGTAAAAACATAAGCTATTTATTCATGGAATAGGTCACTTTTTTTTAAAAAAATGGATGATTTTACCGAGTTTATGAGACCGCCTTATATACATAATTACATAGTAAGACCCTGTTCTTTTGGACTTTAAGTCACCCCTTTAAGTTCAGTTCAATTCCTATAAGTTAAGTTAAGTTCAGTTCAGTTCCTATAAGTTCAGTTCAGTTCCTATAAGTTCCTATAAGTTAAGTTCCTATAAGTTCAGTTCAGTTCAGTTCCTATAAGCTAAGTTCCTATAAGTTCGGTTCAACTCCTATAAATTCAGTATAGACGAGTTCATACGACTCATATTACCTGTAAATTCACACGTTTTTCTAATATTAACGCAATCAAAAGAATAGTACGCTTTAAATTAATGAAAAAAAATTCCAATAATAAAATTATCCTATAAACATTACTGTATTTTTTAAAATACAAAAATATGAGGATTCAAGGAACAACATGAAATTTTACAAAAATATAAAATTTTATAAGGATGCACACTCTTGGAATACCTATTGTACAATATGACTTGAACATTCAAGGAACAACAGATTCAGGCATGTTTGAAACGAAGCGTAAGGAAGCTATGAGCAAGGTACGAAATAACATAGTAAAAGACATTTGGCAAGGCAATGAATTCGATGATGTTAGTGAAAATGAAAATGAAGATGAAGATGAAAGTGACGAGGAAGATGATAATATGGATATAGATGGTTAGAAAAAAAATGTAATATGTAATTATTTTATATTGTAATGTATTGTAGTACTTGTATAAAAAATTAACTTATATAAAGCGCAAAATTTTTATAAGTTCACTTCGAAGTTTATAAGTTCACTTCAGTTTCTATAAGTTCAGTTCAACTCTTATAAGTTCAGTTCAGTCCCTATAAGTTAAGTTCCTATAAGTTAAGTTCAGTTAAGTTCCTATAAGTTCAGTTCAGTTCCTATAAGTTCAGTTCAGCAACTTGAAGTCCAAAAGAACAGAGCCTAAGTACAAGATACTACTTCCTTCAACTATTATATAAGTTGCAAGAGTTTAAAAACTTTGTATTATGGTCCGTTTGGATTGAAAGAATTGGAGGGAATGGGAGGGGAGGGAAAATGATGGATTTATTTTCCATTGTTTGGATACAAAATATGAAAGGAGAGAAATGGAGGGGGAGGGAAATGAGAGGACTCATTTTTCTCTCCTATAGAACAAACCATAATCTCTCCAACGGAAGCAAAATTTGGAAAGAAAACATTATTTGGACTCTAATTATACCACTAACATCCTCCAATTCTTCATCCATTCCTCATCTCCCTCCTTCCTCCTCCTTCCACTTCCCCTCATAATTTTTGTTATCCAACACCCACATTTCATTTGCCCTCCCCTTCTCTCCCCTCCCTTCACCTCCCCTCACTCCACCTCCCCTCCCTTTCTCTCCATTTTTACTATCCAAAGGGACCCTTAAAGTATTTACATAAGTTACTATTTTTTTTTAAAGAAAGTAGTCAAGACTCGTATTGTAAATCAGAAAAACAACTAGGAAGATCATAATGAAATTGTGAGGGAATACTTTATTCATCTACTCCATATTAATACGAGTATATCGCAATTAAAATCCTCTCCATTTCTTTCTTTAAGCACGTTTAATAATATTTTCTCTTTTAAACACAATTATCCCTTTAATTTTATGCGTAAACGTACAAACCAATAGATGTTGCTAATATGCAATCTGAACCGTTCAAAGAAAATTGACTCTCCATTTCTTTTTAGGAAATGGAGAGTATTTTGATTTATTATTGTGGCATTGATAATCTGTGGTGGAAGTAATTCCAGAAGGGTAAACTTATTTACTGCGTAAAGTCCGATACCAAAACCACATCATGATACATCACACTTTATTCGTTTGTAGAACCTGGGAGTTATAATTTCTAGGTTATTCAACGCCTTTTGTAGAATAAATACTCCCTTCATAGTTCACACCACGCCGTCACCATTGGTAACAGACTCATTTTAAAAGTGAATTCATGTTACCATTAGCGTAAATATTGACGGACTATGTTCGTTTAAACATAACCTTGTATCATACTGTCATTTCCTGCCTTGCAAGGATGAAGGATCGTAAAAATGGACGATGAACCTGTATTGCTTGACTTTGAAATTATGATGAAATAAACTAAAATAATACAAATTCTCATTTGTAACGAAACTATTCCGTCACAAGCTTGTGACATCTCAGTGAGAAAGCAAGTGCAAGCAAGACATTCTGAACAAATAAATCATAAAATGATTTTTAACATTACCAGAACTCATTAAGAGTGTTATACAACCGTCTTATACTCATTATAAGGCGTAACTTATGTTACTCCGACTATTCTTATAAACAATTACAACATTCAAAGAAAACTCAACTTTATAAACAACTACTTGAATAAATTTAAGAAAAAAAAAAACCTGCGTCGTTACATGTGATGTATCTGGTTTTGCCTTACATCTGAAGTGCATAAATGATGTTCGCAACTCCTTTGTCACATTTCGCAGTTTGAGTTATTCGAATTGTTCAACACTTGACAGGCTCTACCACTTGAAATCGAACTAGTTGAGGTTAGAAAGTCACCTGTCTAGGCCGATACAGTAGCTGGTTGCTTAGCCACTTCTTCTTGTTGGCTCGCGTAATAATTGACCAATACGTTCCATCCCCCAGGGCACATAAATCCGTCTGGAGGGTTCTCTCCTGTTTTTGCGTATGCCCGCATCTTCAAAAAAAACAGATAA
Source organism: Silene uniflora (assembly GCA_018983105.1). Taxonomy (NCBI): domain Eukaryota; kingdom Viridiplantae; phylum Streptophyta; class Magnoliopsida; order Caryophyllales; family Caryophyllaceae; genus Silene; species Silene uniflora. The sequence goes on along the minus strand of JAGPOY010006310.1, from coordinate 5,057 downwards.
ACAAAATAAAGGGAAGAAAATGAAAAATAGTAGAAAAGACTACACTCCAGTAGCAATATATGGTTGATTATACTCGTATATGGTAAGGGGTTGATTTCGCTTAACTAAAGGTTTCGAGTTTGATTCCTAGAGAGTACAACAATGTTAAAACTTGGAAGGGAGAGAGTTGCTGCCCTTGTGATCCTACACACATACGGACTTGCGAAGTACTTTATTAGAACTAGGAGTCCAGGACTACAGAGGATGGAATAAACCGGATAGTTATATATTTGTGCTTATATTCTGAAACACACTCGACAAACTAATTACCAACTGTGTCGTGCATGGAGAAAAAATAACTTTCAACATCGTAAACCCCAAGTCTAACCCTCTTCAACAAATGTCATCCGATATTATAGCTACAAACAATACCAACATCAAGCAACGCATGATTCTAATTTTTATATACAGCAAGTTCAATTATATTACCTTGGTCCCAGAAATGAACAGGAAATCTTTAGCACGAGAAGGATCGAAAAATGACATTCTCTTCGCCACAGAATCATAAGCTGCCACCTGCAGATGTATTGAATCGTGGATTGGATAGAAATTTATTTTAAATTTGGGAAGAAAAAAGAAATATGGAAGGCTAGACTCACCCTAAAGGGTAGAATGTTCAACTTCTCAAGTCCTGGTGCCATGCTCAATACTTTCTTCCCGTGATCAGGATCATAAAGATCTCTCTTCTCTGTAGGGTGTCCCATACCAGCAGGGTCGCGACCCACAATGTAAAAATTAGCACCTGCATTGATCCGTGCTTTAGCATGCCACTGTACTTCGGTTGGACCAGCATAATGCATGGGAGACGGGAATATGGCCACCACTGTAGTTTCTGGATCGAGAACTCCATCTTCTAGAACCTGACAGGACATAAAGACTTCAGTTTTTACAAGAAGCAGGAAAATGGGAGGATGAAATATCAAAATTTATCTTTTTAAAGACACTCGTTTACATTAGTGTGTGTCACTAACATAAAAACAATCCTAAAAACACAATACCGTCTGAAAAGGTATTTCAACATTCCTTCACGGCTTCAGCAAATAAATCAGATTGTAGGAGAAAGCCGGGGGACGATTCATAGTCAACAAATAAATCTGAATGATTACCTCTCTCAGTACAGCTAGCTAAAATATCAAGAACCGAGATAGATAAGACATATTACCTTGCTATGTTGCTCCATCTGAACATCCAATGGCACATCGTCAGCCTTAGTGAAACCTCCTAATGGATGAAGCAAAAGAATTGGATTCTTGTAACCCATATCCAGTAACCTCTTACGTGTATCATTCATTAACAACGCATGTCCATTGTGAACAGGATTTCTTAGCTGGAATGCAAAAACTGCATCCGCTTCACGCTTATCGAATTCCTTCCTGAGCTGATCAGGAGAAAGCCTGTAGTGATCGAGACCATCATTGTATTTGATTGGTTTAAGCACTTCCAGTTCCCCACCGATAAGCCAATTTCCAGCCGGTGTAATTACCTCTTCAACATAAGGTAAGCCAGGAGCAGTAGTTCCCCATGTCCTAGCTATTCTCTCTTCCTTATTGTGTTTATATATCTCAATGCTGCAATTTGAAGTTACAAATAAGACTGTCAACTTGCGAAAATATAAAACGGCAAAATCTGAACTTTTTAAGAGAATAATGAATGTGAAGAAAGTCAGAAACAATCTATCTGTTCATGAAACAGGTGATCAATTCAACAGAACAAGCTCGATAATAAAAAAAGCTGTGAGTTACGGTTCTACTTTAGCATTCTACTCTCCTGTTCTTTCACTTCAAAGCTTACACAATTACGCTAATTCCAATATAAATAAACCTTCGGATCACTTGTAATTTATAAATTCCTTCATGACCACTAGTTAAGACTTGCAAATATAAGAAATGAACCGATTTGACCAAGATTGAGAAGAGACCTGGTGATGATAAGAAATGTTCTTTATTTATTGACGACTCATTGAAGTCGCTTAATATAATGATTCTCTAAGAGATGTTGTCCTAAATAGATTAGCACCAACCAATAGCAAAACACCGAAAGATTTCGCAGCACCAAAGTATGTCAAGCAACCTCCAGTCCTCCAGTAGACAAATAAAAACACTTTTAGAGGTTTATAAAAGTCATCAGGTATCATTTTATATGCAAAACAGAACTACCATTGAAACGGTCAACTAATCATCCACTACTATCTCACTCAGCAATCAGCATACATATTCCAAAACCGTCACTTTCCGAAAGATAAACATCATAAATTATGAACCTAAATTAACATTCACCAGTATGAACTTTTTGAAAAGACCTTAGCATTCCTTGCACAATACTACCTCAAAAGAACGCCACCAATACATTTTCATTTCGGTTTTTCTACCATCTAACTCAGCATTACATATGCCAAGAACGTCACTTCCCGTAAGATAATTATCGCAAATTACCAACCTAAATTAACATTCACCAGTATGAACTTCTCAAAAAGACCTTAGCATTCCTAGCAAAATTCTGCCTCAAAAGAACGCCACCAATACATTTTCATTTCGGTTTTTCTGAAACTAATTGCCAAGTTTCCATTTTACATTGTCACAAAAAGTTTTCGGCTTACTAAACTAAATTGGTGGCAGACTTCTCAAATTCACTATGAAGACAACTATCCTTCCTATTGTAGTTCAAAGTTACATTCGAGCAAACTCGCCGCCATTCTAAACAGTCTTGTACTACTCACAGTAAAAGGGACTAGTACACCCAAAAAGATCAGCTAAGTGTATTTAAGGAGGAGCAAGTAAAGTACACTTACCGTCTCAGTCATTTGTTTACCTTTTAATCTTTTATATTCATGTAAGGGCAAGGGGTACTTTAATCAAGGTAAACAAATAATTGGGACGGGCGGAGCATCATTTCTCTCCAAAATTATGCACTAATCCAGACTATCCAGTCCTCTACAGTCTACCATACAGTCACAAAGCTCAAAATACAACTATAAGCATTTTCATTAATATACATCATAGATTCATAGATAATTAATCTTTTAATCATCATGATCAAATAAAATGTCAAGAAGACAAGCAACAATAGTAAAACGGAAAATGAGATAGCGCCACCCGTATTACACCATAACCCTTTCACATACATGTGAGGGGGTGGTACACTACTTATCATTATCCTCTATGAACCAATTTGCTCCATGCATATTAAAATAACCGTCACAATAAATATAAAAGGTAAACAAATGATTGGGACGGATTGAGTATATACAAACCTTTTCAAAATAGCAACCAAATCACCATTAGGACCAACCAAACAAACATCATTAGACAACCCAATTTCCTCCTTAACAACATCATCAATAGCCAAAACAATAGGCAAAGACATATTAACAATATCTCCATTTTCCAACCTTAAACAATTAAAATGTAAGGATTCTACATTCTTTCCTAAAGCCTGTTTGAAAATAGTGTTATTCATCAATTTGAACGTTCATGTCATAGCAAGGATGACAAACATCTATAGCCTTAAACTGCCACTTTAGTAAGCTTTTAGGTGGTAAAAGTGAAAATCCTTCCAGAAGCCTGTGAAGACCTCAATGAGCTGGTCCAACATGATTGTGTTGTCTACAATAAACATACTTCCTTTGAGTGCGCTTAAACCCATCCATACCCAAAAGCTTTCTCTCTCGGTGTTTTGTGTGTGGTCATGTGGTGAGGGTTGCATCTGGTGTTCTTAGGGAGGAAATATGGAGATATTTGATGGTCGTAGGCGGGAATAGGGTGTTTTGTGTGTGGTCTAGGTTGGCAAGTGTTAGTTATCATAGATCAGCATCATGTGGTATTGTGGTTTACCATTACATGTCACATTGTCACCCAGTTACTAGTATAAATCAAAGCCGCTCATTAAAGAAATCATGCTTCTTTAAAGTTTAAACTGTAAACTAGCTGGCAGCAAGTATTTTTCATTGTCAACCTCTCCATTATGACAAGGTTGCATACACTCGACCCCTTACCCCTCTTATCCAAGACCTCTATAAGCCATAGAAAGCAAAGGTATATGAGGAGAAAGCATAGCATGGATCCTTCAACTTTTGGGAAATGGCTTGGATAACACATTCAATCAGTATATGACAGATAGCTTAAAAGGATAAGATAGGAAATGAAGATGAATTGCAACGCAATGACAAATAAAAACCTAAGAGCATGATAAACACCATTCTGCAAGAGCGTATACGATTGTAAATATCAACACTTGAATATAATAAAAGACAACATGTGGCAACAGTAGCTAAAGAAGAATCTAAAACGCAACTATACAGGTGGCAATTAACTACATGCAACTTACCACATCTTTCCGTATAGCCTCCATCTCTTCAGGAGACTTGGCATGGAACTTCTCCTCATAGTACCTTTCTTTCCAACCAGGCACCCCTAACTTAATCTGCAGCAAAACACAATAATAGATAATAAGCCAAATACTTCGGCAATGGAAAGTTCCACGTTTTAATCTACAATGATCATTAAGAACAGCACTCTGCTCAGCTGGATCAACATATCACTTCAGTAGATAACCCAGATTTTTCTTTTTACATGAAATAGCTTTCATTCAAAATAATAAATAAGATTAGGGCACACCTTGTCCTCTTCTTGTTCATCCGAGTTAAATACATCTGACTTCTCACGAATAGACTCTTTAAGCCTTGCTTTCAGATCCTCCTTATTGTCATGTTCCTAGAGATAAGTGACAAATGCAATCAATCATTCAATACACTAAGCTACATTTTCAAATGCAGAGAACAGAGAACTTTACAAGCCCATGCTCTACAAGAACAGGATGAAGAGACAAAAGTACAGAAAAGGATATCTCCTGCAGCAGGAAAAACATACTTCATTTTCAAGACTATCCTCTGCCTCAACAATAGCAGCTCCAATTGTTGCTGATGAAGATAAACGTGCTACTTTGTGAGGCTTAGAACTATTTGAATTGCCATTCTGCCCCTTCTGGAATGGGGAAGCTGATGGGGCTGAAGCAAGACGTGA
>JAGPOY010006309.1:0-10396 GCA_018983105.1 Silene uniflora | reverse complement strand
CCCCTGCTATCGACAACAGCCGCTACAACCACCACAGATGACGGCAACCCCCCATTTCGCCACCATCTGACTCGCCTCCAACCCAACAACACAACCCCCACCACGACGACTGCTATAACAAAAGGTAGACGACACACGACCATGGTTAAATCCGCGAAATCAGAAATGGAAACAGGAAACCTTACCTACAACGGGCGTCGATTTGCGCTTTAACGGCCACCAGAACCGCTCACGGCCACCACTAGTAACCTCCCTAGACTCACGGCAAACCTCTCTTCCTCAAACCTCACCGGCGTGCTCTCGTTTGACAGGTGACGGCGTGAAATGAAACGAAAATGAGAAGATGATGGTGATTGTGAGTGACGGCATCGTTGTGAGATTTTAGGGTTTGTTTTAGGGTTAGGTAAGACCGAGTAATAGGTAAATGGGTCAAGGTAATCGGGTAAATGTAGATGGGTAAATGGGTGATACTATTCTTGACCCAAAAGACAAAATGTGATATAAACCCGACTCAAACATTACGATATGAACTCGACTTAATAATCGCTTACGATAATAAATATAATCACAATAATAATAATATATATAATTCTAATTATAACTTATAAAATACGGGGTATTACAATAATATAAGGATTTAGGAATTAGTCTATGAAGTGTTATTGTAATAGATAACAAAAAAAAAAAGGCGTCACAAAGGAGTAACGGCGTTATGATGGAAGTTTACCAAATGGTATTCTGGGAAAGAAAAATGTGAACACAAGAGTGCCATATGTAGAAACTTAAATTTAGGGGCAAGATATGTAATCTATCAAAGTTCAAGGCTACCATAAGAATTTTTCAATATTATAATGATACAGTTAATTAGATTTTCATTTAGAAGAGAGATATTCGTACCAATAAAACAATAAAGGGAGTATTATTTTTTAATTTTATTATTTTATTGTCACGTCATCAAACTTAACGTCCATTTAACAGCTTTTACATTAGGGGTACCATGAACAAAAAAATGGAACCTCAAGGGTACCATAAGCAGATGCTTAAAAGTAGGGATAATATGGAAAATCTGACAAAATTAAGGGGTATCACGGGAAATTTCCGTATTTCTATTATGATAAAAAAAAAATAGAAAAAAAAAAAACAACGAACAAATATTAATGAGTGATAATTGAAAAAGATGGTGTAATTCTTAGTATGTTATTAGATATAGTGAGTAGCAATTGTCCGTATACAGTATTCTGTATCTGGTTGGATGTCGAACTAAGTGCAAAAAAGATGGTGTAATTCTTAGTATGTTATTTGTCCCACATTGAAAAATAATGCAGATTTGATGAATATACCACGTATAAATAGTAGAATTATCCCACATCAGAAAAATAATCCATGTTTGGTGAATATATTACTTATAAATACGGAGTAGTTGATTATCCCACATCGAAAGATTAGTATAAGGTGGGATAATTATATGATTAATAGGAGTTCATCCAAGTATATATTAATCGATTTTTCTTTGAAAGAGACATATATTAATAATATATGTAAACAAATGATTCGACGAAAAATGTAAACATTAAACCCTTATAACGTTTTTTCCATTATAAATAAGTTAATTACCCCGTTGCAACGCACGGACATTCAAACTAGTATCTACTCAAATTAAATTCTACTTTGTCTATCCCGGACTCCCGATCATTTGTTCAATTCCATTTTAAGGTGTCTCAGTTAATTGTTGTCATTTCTATTTTAGGATTATATTTGATGAATAATTTGACCATTCATACTTAATTTGATCCACTTGTCATCTTATAATTGACTCCCTCATTTTTCCTTGATATATTTGTGCCAAAAGCAAAGGAGAACAATTGACCGGGATGGAGGGAGTAATCTAGTTTCATTCAATTTAATTCAATTCAGTTCAACCCTACTCCATTCAATACAGTTTAAAACAGACCGAATTCTTAATCGATGTCGTCTTAAAAGTAAATCAATCCATCCTTATCTAATCATCTTACTTATTATATGTCATCATGAAGTTAAAATAATCCATCCTAAATCCTAATCATCTTTATAATTTTCCAAGGACTTCTTTAGAGAATGACCTTTCATAGACTCATTCATACTTCCATAGTTTATTTTCAACATTCTTCAATTTTGTACAAGGGCCAAAACCCCTCTTTTCCTTTACTAGTCTAGTCACTATTAAGCATCGAATAAAGAACTGGAAAAAGTAACTAAAGATAAAGAAAAGTAAAACATTGTCCTTCAAATTTTCACCTTTAAACATGCAAAACGATGCCGTTTTATCCCACCCAACTTGCAATTTCTATTCTTCTTTTTCTTTTTTACTTTTTGTCTCAAAAACAGCAAAAACTATTCTTCAGCTACACTTTATTGCTGATGTGATAGACCACCAAAATGGCAAAGGAATCCTAACCTACTTCTTCCCCTTTTTTCCTTTAAACATGAAAATAATTCATGAAATAAATGGATTGTAGATAAGGGTGAGATTATCCGTCAGACTCTCCAAAGTCTTAAGACTCTGCCACATCAGTTTTTCACTCACTTTTATTATTTCTTTATTGTTCAGACCCACCTCAGACTCACCTCAGACTTTATACATTATCCGTCAAACTCACCTCAAACTCTACTTTTACATTTATTTCTTCTTTTTTTCTAAAAACAAATGACACATGTCATTCATTAATTGGATACTTTTCTTTCATGGTGAGGTCAAGACTCAACCAAGTTTTAAGGTGAGTCTTGGATTTTCAAGACTCAACTTAAGACTTTGTTAAGACTATGGTAGATTATTGGTAGTTTTGAGGGAGTCTTGTCTCAAGGCTTGTCAAAGTCTTGTCTCAAGACTACCAATAATCTTACCCTAAGGTAATGGATTAAATTAAACTTTTATATATTCAATTTAGTTCATTTTTATCTATTTAACTATAGTTCAATTCAGTTCAATGAGACCGTTTTAGTCCAAAAAGATGGGCTATAAGACGATGTTATAAATGAAGTTATCAAAATCACCAATATATAAAATAACTCACTAATTACAAAATCTCACAGGTCACACGACTAAAGAAATATGGTTATTGACACGATAAAATTAACTGTAAGGTGCTATTAATATACTATTGATATTAAAAATTTACTTCATTAAACAAAATTTATTTTAATACTCCGTGAATGAATTAGTTTAAAATAAAAATCGTTGTTTTGTATAGGAGGAACTCATTGTATAGGAGGAACACAAATGAGAATTTGTGTATATAGAAAAGGACAATTTCACTTATTAACTCTTTTCTTTTCTGTCCAAATTACGAATATATTGATACAGTCACACGGAGCACCTATCTTACCCATTTCTTAGAAAGAAATGCAAATCGGTTAACTGTTTAATCGTTGGTTTGCATAAGAGTATATTGATTTAGAATTAAATCTGCACTATTAAACAGCTAATGGATTTCCATTTCTTAGATAGATTTAGAACATTATTAAACAGCTAATGAATTTCCATTTCTTAGATAGATTTAGAATTAATCTGCACCATTAAAATAGCTGACGGATTTCCATTTCTTTCTAAGATATGGATAAAATATGCTCATACGGAGTACCTATTTTAATGATATCATTGTAATAACGCATCTGATGACCAACAAGACTGTCAAAAAGGGTCCCCATTCTCCATTTTTAGTTTTTCACCCTTTCCAATTTTTTTTCCATTTCAACTAGCCTCAATATTTCTGGCAATAGTATACAAAATCCAGTAAATCCAGTAATCCACACAGTAAAAACACAACATTTTAATGATATCATCGTAATAACGTACGCCATATCACGATCTTACACGAGAACGACTGACGACCAATAAATTTCTCACAAAGGGTCCCCATTCTCCATATTTAGTCTTTCACCCTGCCCAATTTGTTTCCCCTTTCAACTAGCTTCAATAAATTTGGCAGTAGTAAACAAAACCCAGTAAATCCACAGAGTAAAAAACACAACAATTTGTAATTTTGCATATGTAACTTTCAGTTCTGGGTTTCAGTAAAAACCCACTACAGTATTCCTCATATTTACACTTCTCTCTTTGAAAACTCTCCTTTAATTCGGAGCCATATTTATTGCCTTTTGGGTCAATTTTAGCTCACATTTTTCTCTCCTACAGATCCCTTTAAAATAATCTTATAAAATATTCTAAATCTTTGTTTTTTCTTGTGTTTTTCACACTGTATTGTAATGCAGTTTTTCCTAGATCACTGATGTTATTTAATTAAATTTAAATATATGTTTGTAAATGTAATTAAACAATATTTTTTCAAGGTTTAAAAATGGCAGAAATCTCTAATAAAGTGAGGTTGGTACGTTGCCCAAAATGTGAAAATCTTCTTCCTGAACTTCCTGATTATTCTGTTTATCAGTGTGGTGGATGTGGAGCTGTTCTTAGAGGTATTTTTATTTATTTATTGTTGTTAATTTTCCGCTTCCCCCTCTCCCGTCCCAGTCATTTGTTTACCTTTTCTATTATTCATGACGGGTATTTCACAAATAATTGTGTAAGCCGGCCTAACACAAGTTTATTGTAAAACGGATTGCTGTAATAGCTATTTTTACCCACTACATGGTTATGCCTTGATCTTGGAGTAAACCCGCCTTACATAAGACTAACTTGGAGGTATTTTAATTGAAGTGAAATAAATGATTGGTTTGGAGAATTGGAGGGAGTACTTTTTTCAGTAATTATGATGTAAATATTTGATCTTTGAAGAGAAATTTTGTTTATTGTCTTGAGTTGTTACTTGTTAGCTATAATTGCATGATTTGGGAGTGCTGATAATTGAATTTTTCGTGACGGGTTCTTTAATCGAAGTGAAATAAATGATTGAGACGGAGGGAGTATTTTTTCAGTAATTATGATGTAAAGATTTGATCTTTTTATATCTTAAATGATAATTGTAATTGTTGATGAGATAAATTTTGTTTATTGTCTTGGGTTGTTACTTGTTAGCTATAATTGCATGATTTGGGAGTGCTGATAATTGAATTTTTTATTCTTCGTGAGGGGTATTTTAAGTGAAATAAATGATTGAGGCGGAGGAAGTATTGTTTTCAGTAATTATGTTGTAAAGATTTGATATTCTTATATCTTAGATGGGTAGTTGTAAATTTGTAAATGTTGATGAGATTAAAATTTATTTAATGTCTTGGGTTGTTAGCTATAATGGTATTTTGTATGATTTGAGCGTGCTGTTAACTGAATTTTTTGTTTGTCTTGTATTGGTTTGGTGTGAATTTACAGCCAAAAAGAAGGGGAATTTGGAAGGTGGTAAAGGGTTAGAGAAGTCTGATGAGGAGAAGGTTGGAGTTGTTGCTGAAAAATCTGAGAATAAATCTGAGAATTCGTCAGACTATTTAGTGGAAAAGAGGGGAGTCTGTGGAGTTGAGATTGGGGAGGCTGCGGTTAGTGATAGTGAGGGTGTTTTAAGTGAATCGGTCGCTGTAAATTTTGTGAATGATTCTATGAAAGAAGTTTTGAAGCCGGAGGTCGAGGTTAGGGATGTGAGTTTTGGTAAAAGTGAACTTGGTGAAGGGAATTTGGACACTATGGCTAATAAGTTGGAAACTCGTGCTGTTAATGGTCATGGGGTGAGGAAAGTGGGACGGGTTTTTGAGCGTAATTTGACTGATATTAGAGAGGAAGAGCGGTTTGGGAGGAATAGACGAGGCTACTTCGATGAGATGAGGTCTTCGAGTTCAAATTATCTTGGAGAAGGTCCATCCAAGTATTCTTTAGATTCTAATTATAAAAGAGAAGCTGCTAGGGGTACTAGGGTTGAAGACGTGGATCCTGGTCGAGAGGAGCTGTTGAGGAAAGTGGAGGAGTTGAGGGATCAATTGAGTAGGGTTCAGAATGGGAATGACAAGTTCCGCGAAAAGGTTCCAACAGAACACCTGATGGCTCCTCTTGAACCTTATGAGGAGGACGATTATTTTCGTGATCATCCATCCACATTTCGTGGGGTTTCAAGACAGTTTTCTGCTTCAAATAAGCATGCTGCTAACGGGGTACCTTACATGGACCATTATCATGATCCGTATGCACTTCCCAATAGGTATGATATGGCTACTCACGGTTACCACAACTCCATCCATAGCCGGAGTAATGTTCCTAGATATGAAGATCCATTTGAGTCTCAAATGTTCATGAGACCTCCACAAAGAATACCTAGTCACCATCAGTATATGAGTCCTGAGCTAGACCATGTTGAGTCACACCCATATGATGCGACACTTGGTCACCATTCTTGCTCCTGTAATAGATGTTATGTTCGACATCAGCAACTTCCAACACAAGCCCCACCATCCGCTTTTGGTAATAGAAGGTTTCCTCACGTTCCTAACAAGCCGGTGCCCTGCCATCATGAACCCCATGGTGGTTTTGGTTCACGTGGCTACAGTTCTAGGCTCTCCAATGCACCGCCTTTGGGCTCTTGTGAACCAAAGACCTACACTAGGTGGCCCAGTGACCTTAAACTTGAAAGAAATACTTGTGCTCGCCCTCAAAGGCTTGTCCTATCTAACGGGCGTCGTTACTACCCTGTAGCTGGTGGGGCTCCATTTGTTACGTGCCGGAATTGCTTTGAGTTGTTAAAACTACCCAAAAAGGTGTTTAGCAAGACAGGTGAGTGGCAAATGTCTTGTGCTGCATGCTCTGCTGTACTCTCTTTTGCTATTGTGGATGAAAAACTTGCTTCCATCGACACATCTGCTAAGCAAAGTAATACTGAAACTTTGGATAGTGGTAATGAGGTGGGCCATGGATATTTGAAGCGGGATAATGGTAGTTATTGCTCCGAAGATTATGCTAACTCAGTTTATGATTTCCAAGCTATGGATAGAGATCCCATTTCTTCGTCTACTTGCCACGGTGTAAGCTCCAGCAAGTCCGAAGAAATGCACAACCTTCAGTCAGTTTCTGCTACTACTTCCGAGGATGACCGTTTATCTGATGACTTGGCAACTAGACAAGAAGTTGCCTTTACAGCTGAACCACCTGAAAATGTTGTTACTTCACCTCCTCCCTCGGGATCACCTCCCCAAGACCCTTTTGATTACTCATCTAAGTACCGTGCTGTAAACAGATGTGGGAAGGGAAACTTGAGTAGTCGATCTGATCAAGAGAGGGTTATGACAAACAAGAGCACATTGAGGCAGAACTCTCTGAAGGAATCAATGGCAACTGAGATGGAAATATCACCTAATGAGTATGCTAATAATACACGGGTAACGAAAGATACATCCGTTAAATCCCGAGAAGATGATCATCCAAAAGGTAAGAAGGGGGATTCATTCTTAGCTGGAATTCTAAAAAAGAGCTTCCGATCCAACCCAACTATGGATAGTGCAAAAAAGAATGTTACCGTTAATGGGCATCTCATACCAGATAGATTGGTCAAGAAGGCAGAAAAGCTGGCTGGTCCTGTGTACCCTGGTCAATACTGGTAAGTACTCACTGTGAAAAAATTGCCACGTAATGTATGCCATATTTTACATACTCCTATAAGATTAGGCTTTTATAACTGGCAGAATGCATATTCGGTTTTAAACTAAACTCCCTCTAGGCTCTATCCCATTTATAGTCTCTGGTGTACCTCTGCTCTCTGGAGCTGAACTAAGTATAGTGAACTTTAAAAGCTCATGTTTTGACCAATTGAGTCAAAATTTCTATAATGAAATTTACGTCACAGTCCAAGAAGCGCAAAGAGTTTAGGTAACCGTTTTGCTCTAATCATCGTATTCCCATGCCGAACTAGCCCCATTATATAAATGGAAATAGGCATCAGATTTTAACAAAAAAAATTAATTTGGGCATCTCTTCTACTGTATGAATTGCTGTATTTGAGCTTTGAACTGTCGAATTTGAGGAGAGCTAATTTTGCTCTACTCCATTCCTAACTGAGCACGGTAAAGTGAAAGTATCATATTTGCTATGAAATATCTCGACTTCTGCAACTTTTTTACTGTATTGTTCAATGTGCATGACTGCTTAGATACAGTGGCTAATTTGTTTCCTGAAAATATACTCCAGGTATGATTACAGAGCGGGATTCTGGGGTGTTGTTGGTGGGCCTTGTCTGGGCATCGTTCCTGTAAGTTCTTTATTTTTATTTTGAATTTTTTGGGTCTGTTTTTGTAGCATTAGTGTTACAACTTTTTCAACAATCTGCAGCCATTCATCGAAGAGTTCAACTATCCGATGCCAGAGCATTGTGCTGCTGGGAACACTGGTGTGTTTGTAAATGGGAGAGAACTTCATCAAAAAGATCTGGACTTACTTTCTTGTAGAGGACTTCCTGCATCCAAGGATAGATCCTACATTGTTGAGATCACTGGCAGAGTTGTTGACGAAGACACCGGTCAAGAGCTTGACAGCCTCGGCAAACTTGCACCAACGTAAGATTTTATCTTACCTCCTGTTTCTCTCACACAAAGAACGGAGGAACTACTTAGTTTTCAAATTATTTTTCGTTGATCCTTTGACTTAGTAATAAGCGCAATTTTGGGAACATCACCTAGCTTGAAAAAGGTGAAGTTCATCGAGTAGTGGTGCTTATGACTTGGGTTTAAAACACATCTGCATCAAAATTGCCGTTACGGATCATTTACACCAAAAATGAAGTAATAACCACAATGACACTGATAACTGATAATTCTGTAGATGTTTCATCCTGCTAACAAGCGGAACATAAACCCTAAACCCTCTCGGCAAGTAATTGTTATCTATAGATCAGAGTATAGGGTTTCAGACATGGTATTAGATCTCGGTTTGATACAATCTCGAAATTACGTTCCCAGCATGATATCACTTATAGCGCTATATTACTGCCAATACTGTCTCAAAAGTCAAAATGTGTCCTGTCCTGGCCAATATTAAATACCATGAAGTCCATGATCCCGAATTGGAACTCACATACCCGAACTAACACAATTGATGGTTTCTGATCATTTTCAGGGTCGAGAAGGTGAAACATGGGTTCGGAATGAGAGCACCAAAAGTTGGTGCTTAAGATTTTATTCTGGACAAGAGCGTGGCCCGACATTGAGAAGCTGAATAACTGATCCTGGTGTAGTGGTGTGTCATCGAAGGTGTTACTTTGAGGTTTGATCTTTCGCTATGTCTGGTTGATCTTTTTCGTATTGTGTAGTCAAGAATATATATGTCATTAGATGTGATTTGTTAAGAGTAGTGTAATTGTTTAGACTTTAGAGGATGGAAAGTAGTAATTAATTACATTCGTTATTTAATTATGTCAATTGGCTTGAACTTCTCAGTGATGCTGTATATGGCCGAGAGATATCATGTTGGTTCAGTCGGTGTAACGAAATTAAACCAGCTGATATATATATATATGTATTCCTTGCGGTAGTATTTTGTTTGATGTTAAATCTTGTCTATGCTAAGCTCGGATATGATGGAATCACGCAATATGACTATTAGGCTGGTCACGCTTTCTGTATCACGATGAACCAACGATTTACAATTACTCGTACCTGTTTTGTTTTTATTACCAGTATCGAGAAATAGTCTCTATGTGCAATTTACCCGAGAAAAGGCTGTATACATTTGATCCCGTTATAATTTAACCGCATTGTTTCACTTTTTCCGAGCCCCTGTAGTGCTAATCAAGTTTTCCTTGACACTACCATCTCAAATCAATAATAGTCCAGTCGACGATTTGAACTAAGGAAAATGAGTTAGCGCCACCCAATCTCGGCGCCACCTTCTCACATGCAATAATATCGGGGCCGAGATTGGGCGTGACCCAGTGGCACTCTATCATTATCCTTGAACTAAACATGTCAAATTGATAAGGATACCTAAGTCAAAAAAGGTCCACCAACAGTTTGCATTTTACGACGGGTCGAGTTAGATTTGCAACAGAGAAATCTAGTGTGGGGGTAGTAGTACAGTACGCACGCACAAGTCAGAAATCAATGTCAATACTGGAGAACTGTATATCATACGAGTCAGAAGAAAGTACAGACTACAGAGTACTGTATGTATGCATCACCGAAACACAAAATCTCATTGAAGACACACCATATCCGTCACAAATGAAGGCGGGTACCATTTTCTCTCACAAAATACCCAGGAGATGTTAGTGAGGGAGCACATGGGGGGTGCCCACCTTGTCCCCTCTACCCATTTCCTCTCACAAATTATCCGTTACAAGATTCGACCCGTCTTCAGCAAAACTTTTTGTCACTGAAAAGCTTTACGGATGCATCATGCATGATTGCATGGTGGTCCTATAACTGTAGTTGTCTAGTTGACCATCCACCCATCTTTGTCCGTTTTCTTTATTTTTCTTCCTCTTAAGTCTTAATCCAA
>JAGPOY010006308.1:0-10396 GCA_018983105.1 Silene uniflora | reverse complement strand
GGAGAAGGAGTGGGATGACCGGGGTTTATCGCGAGCTTATACCTAGAGTTTTAGCGACGGGTGAGCGAGAATTAGGCCGATTTTAGCGAACCTTGAACTTTAATTTCGGGATTTTAACACATGAGTCCGGGAGGAAGTTGTGTTAATAGGACTAGTGTCCTATTGTGAACCCGGGAGGGAGACAATAGGCGACCTAGAGGCGTTCTCCCCAATACAAACTCTTTGACAACTAATCTACGATATCAAGTAGTGGACTATGAAATGTTGGAAGTCGGAATCGTGCCCTAGGCCTTTAATTTATTGAGTAAAACCGTATCACTTACTTGCTTTCTCATTTTAGTAGTTATATTAGTTCACTTCATTTATATAGTAACTAGTATAGTCGACTTAGATAATCATTCATCCAAATTTCGTTTTGACTTAGCTAAACACTTGAACTAAAACAATCGGTATTCTCCCACGCTCCTCGTGGATCGACCTCGACTACCCTATGCTAGTTGAGTTAAAATTTGTTTGATAGCGGAATTGACGGCATAAAAACCGCTTATCAGTGATAAAGAAAAACTTGAACGACGGAAATTATTTTGCCCTCACTGTCAGGTTAATGGTCACGAGTTAAAATCATGTTTCTTTAAATTAAATAAGTTTCCCGATTGGTGGGGAAATCGGCCTCGAACCTTGGCAGAATTTCGTCGAAGTAAAGCTGCGGGTTCGAGTACGAATGCAAGGTCTAGCGCAGGAGGAGGGTCCGGTAGTGGCTCCAGTGATGGCATGGTTCATGCCAATGCTCTTCAAACCATTTCCTCGGATCGTCTTTCTGGTATGTCGGCCTCTTGGATTATCGATACCGGTGCTTCTAACCATGTTACGGTGACCTATCCTTATTCACGGATAGTTCGGTGATTCCTCCCCGAGCAGTTGGTCTCCCGAATGGGAAACAGATCATGGCTTCCAAGATGGGAACAGTTTGTATCGCTAGCAATATTATCTTACGCAGGGTCTTATTTGTTCCCCATTTGGCTTGTAATTTAATCTCAGTTTCCCAATTAACGCAAGATAATGACTATGTTTTGCAATTCACTAAAGATCGTTGTCTTATACAGGACCGTACTTTGAGGACGATGATTGGAGTTGGTGAGCTGCGGGATGGACTGTTTTTGATCTCCTCAAAGGCTTCGGATATGGTACACTCAGTGAGCACAACCGGGTCCTATGACTTATGGCATCAAAGGCTCGGTCATCTCGGAGTTAGTGCGATTCAGCATATTCCTTTTGTTCCTTCTATTTTAGTTAATAAACATTTGGTGTGTGATGCATTTCATCTCGCTAAACAAACTCGTGCAAGTTTTACTTTAAGTGACCATATTGCGTCCGAACCATTTTCGTTAATTCATTGTGATCTTTGGGGCCCTTACCGTACTGTTTCTACCTGTGGTGCTAAGTATTTTCTTACCATTGTGGACGATTTTTCTCGCTCCGTCTGGGTATATTTAATGCTTGCTAAGACGGAGGTAACAAGTATGTTTATGCATTTTTTAGCTATGGTGAATAGACAATTTTCGTCACAGGTAAAGGTGGTAAGAAGCGATAATTGAAATGAGTTCAATCATATGGCGGACTATTTTTTACAACAGGGTGTTCAGTTTCAAACGTCTTGCGTTGGCACGCCTCAAAAAAATGGGCGTGTTGAAAGTAAGCATAGACATATTCTAAATGTTGCCCGCGCCTTACTTTTTCAGGGTCGACTTCCAAAGAAATTTTGGGGTGAATGTATTCTTACCGCGGCATATTTAATTAACCGAACACCTTCTGTCCTTCTTCATCATAAAACCCCGTATGAAAAATTATTCGGAGTTGCTCCCTCGTATCAGAATTTGAGAGTATTTGGTTGTCTTTGCTTCGTGCATAATCAAAAAACTCGGGGAGACAAATTTGAGCCTCGAAGTCGGAAGTGCATTTTTCTCGGTTATCCGCATAATCAAAAAGGTTGGAAGGTATACGATATTGAAACAGGGGCTATTACTGTGTCTCGTGATGTTGTATTTCATGAGGATTCTTTTGGGTTTCCTGATTCAAGTGGTCTCTCATCCACACCGCACTCTGATAACTTCATCTTTCCGCCCCCCGATGACCTGAGCACTTCCTCCCCTGAATCTAATTCTGTCATCAACTCTGACGCCATCCCCTCAGACGCCACTGTCGCGGTTGAAACAGAGGTAAGTACGGAGCAAGCTGCCCCTGAACCCGAGCCTGTATCTGCTCCAGCTACTTCCCAGCCGTCTGCTACTGATCTTGGACGGGGTCACCGTCTCAAATTTCCAAATTCACGACTGACAGGCTATGTTCTTGACTCTATTAACAGTCCATCCCCTCCCGACTCACCGGATTCTCCGTCATCTCCGTCATCTCCCTCAGGTACGCGGTACGCCTTATACTTTAGCTAATTATGTCAATTGTCATAAATTCTCATCTCGGCATCGACATTTCTTGGCTGCCATTACTACCGGTATCGAACCCACTTCGTTTAAAATTGCCATACAAGATGATGGGTGGTGTCGGGCTATGCAAGCTGAAATTGATGCCCTCGAACAAAATGGTACTTGGGAATTAGCCGATCTCCCACCTCATAAAAAGGCCCTCGGATGCCGCTGGGTTTATAAAATTAAATATAAATCGGATGGCTTTATTGAACGGCTCAAAGCACGACTTGTCGTTTTTGGTAATCATCAAGTCGAAGGTATTGATTATGGGGAGACTTTTGCCCCCGTTGTAAAGATGGTCACTATCCGCACTTTTCTAGCTGTAGCCGCTATTAAAAAATGGGAGTTACATCAGATGGACGTTCATAACGCGTTTTTACATGGTGATTTGACTGAAGAGGTATATATGAAGCTACCTCCGGGTTTTCGTAGTGGTCACGATGGCAAGGTATGTCGTCTTAAAAAGTCTCTTTATGGTCTCCGTCAAGCTCCTCGCTGTTGGTTTGCTAAACTAGCTGGGGCCCTCCGCAAATACGGGTTCCGCCAATCTTATTCTGATTATTCGTTATTTTCCTACTCGGTTAACACGATTCGTTTACATGTGCTAATTTACGTGGATGACCTTGTCATTGCGGGCAATGATTCCGCTGCCATTTCCCGATTTAAAGAGTATCTCCATCGATGTTTTAAAATGAAAGACTTGGGACCCTTGAAGTACTTCCTCGGCCTTGAGGTTGCGCGCAGCACAGACGGCATCTTCCTCAATCAACGCAAGTATACCCTGGATATCGTCACTGAAGCAGGGCTCTTGGGCGCTAAACCTGCCTCTACTCCGATGGAAGTTGATCATAAACTGGGCCTTTCCACTACTCTGTTCCTGAGCGAGCCAGAACGCTATAGGCGGTTGATTGGACGCCTTGTCTATTTAGCGGTTACGCGTCCCGACCTGTCCTTTTCAGTCCATGTGCTCTCGCAGTTTTTACAGCAGCCTCGTGAAGCCCATATAGAAGCCGCTTTACGGGTTGTAAGGTACCTTAAAGGCAGCCCTGGCCAGGGTGTTTTGCTGCGTGCTACCAGCTCCCTTGCGGTCTCCGGCTGGTGCGACTCTGACTATGGGGCGTGTCCTCTCACCCGATGCTCTGTCACGGGGTGGTTTGTATTTCTTGGGGACTCTCCGATCTCTTGGAAGACCAAAAAGCAGCATACGGTTTCTTTATCGTCTTTTGAAGCCGAGTATCGCTCAATGGCTGCCATTGTGTGCGAATTAAAGTGGCTAAAGGGTCTGCTCGCCTGTTTGGAGGTTCCTATTTCCACTCCTATGCGGCTCTACTGTGATAATCAATCTGCGTTGCATCTTGCTCAGAATCCCGTCTTTCATGAGCGCACTAAACATATAGAGATTGATTGTCATTTTGTCCGCGACGCTATTACCGACAAGCTTGTCATATCGTCCCATGTTTCCACTACAGAACAAATTGTTGATCTTTTTACTAAGTCCTTAGGTGTCAAGCAGTTTCATCATCTCCTACGCAAACTGGGCACTCTCGACCTCCATGCTCCAGTTTGAGGGAGGGTATTAGACAGATTTTGTGTAACATCTAGCACAATATCCGCCTCAATATTTGCTTCTCATTAATTAGTCGTGATCCTTTCCTAATTTTTAGTAATTAGTTTTATATTTTCCTAATTATTAGTTAATTAGTTTTAGTAACAAATCAGGTTTGATACGAAATCTCAGCAATATTCGCTATCTTCAGTAATATATATATGATTGAATGATTAATGAGAAGACACAAGATTACACTTTCATTCCTCTGTTCTCTATTCTCTGCCTCACACATCTAGTTATCAGTTACACTCGGTGTATGAAATCATTTCTACACTATAAGTAAGATTTTGACACATGGCATAGGTGGATCAAATAATAGAATCTTTTTTATCTTCAAATATTTACCACTTCTTCCAAAATTGCAATTCAATAAAAAAATATTGTACCAGTCAAATTTAACAAATCTCATATTTTTTAGAATTCAGTAATTAATTAATTATTTATTTTATTAACTTTCTCATTTTTGCTAAATTTTGTAGTCTATCACTTTTGCTCCCAGACAAAATAATCCATGATTAATTGATTACTTATTACTTTCCTCCCACCTTTCCCACGTTGGTCCCCAGCCATCAGATATGCCTGAACTTCGACGACAATACCCACTGCCTCTCCGTCAAGGATTGTCTCTTCACAGTCCTGAGTATTTTAAAAAATTGTGGAATATTTATTTTTTATTAGTAGTATTTTAATTAATTACTCGTAAATTATTGGAATATTGAATATTCTAAATCTATATATATATATAAAAACAGTTTTTTCGAGCGATTCTAGAGTGTCCACATCATCAAAAATCAATTAAGGAAAGTATCATAATTAATATTTTTGATGTAAAAAAATAAAGTGGAAGATATTTTAATTACCATAATATATATTTCCTAAATTATATTCAAGTGATATTTCCAATTTTTATATAAAAAACGTTTACATTTCATTTGGCAAAAACATGTCGGAAAAAAAATTATGCAAATAATATAATTAGCTTCGTGGTAAAAAATGCTATCGTTAGAGTATAGATTTCATATTATTTGCAAATATTAAAGATGATATATTTCTTAGTATATAACATTGTGTACTTTTTAGTTTGTTTTGTCCCACATTGTTAAAATAAGGTAGGTGTGGTGAATATACTACATATAAATAGTAGAATTGTCCCACATCGAAAGATTAGTATAAGGTGGTGTGATCTTATGATTATAAATAAGAGGCATATTTGGACCTTATGTATCAACCAAAATTTTTTCGAGTCTCATAAATATTAGTATCTTAAAGAGCTCTTAAGATTTTCGCTATCATTATCTCTACGATATGATACTAGAATTAATGCCCGTGCGATGCACGTGCCACGTGTAATTTTCTACCTTATTAAGTTTACTACTGCAAAATGTATATAAGATTAAGACTATATATATTCTTTTGGACTAAATTATTTGAAATGAACTGATCTGATCCGAACTGAACTCATCGTAAGGATCTCATCTGATCTGAATAAAACTAAAGTGAATTGATCCTATCCTTAGGCCATGTTCTTTTCGGATGAAAGGAGCTAAACTGAATTGAATTAAATGGGCTGAACTGAACTGGTGTGAATAAAACTGAATTGAACTGATCATATCCCTAGGCCATGTTCTATTCTGATGAAAAGAGCTAACTGAACTTAATGAAGATGAACTAAACTGAATTGAATGGAGGTGAACTGAACGTCTGAACTAAATGAAGTCGAAGTAAGAGTTAACTTGTGAATAGATGTGCCGAACTGAATAGAGGTGAGTTGAACTGAAATGAGCTGAAATAAACCTGAAGCTAAACTAAAATGAACCTAATGAAGCTAAACTGGACTGAATTCAATTGAATAAAGCTGAGGTGAATTGAAATCAGTTGTAATTAAGTTCAAAAGAAAAGGTCATAATAAGTTGAACTTAGCTGAGCTGAGCTAAACTGAACTTAATAAATCTAAATTGGTTTTATAAAAGCTGAAATTAAGTAAGATAATGGTATTTGCCTCGTTAAAGTTCTACTATTAGTGAAATCTTCAAAAGCTCACACAAGCATATTAGAGTTTGAGTGGGGGATTAATATGGTATATCAGTCGAACAAAAGCTACACGAAATCAAACACCCCTTTCTTTACACATACTCTCCGTCTACAACTTCTCCCTAAAGTGTAAATTCATGCACATTTCTCTTCATTATTTTAGTTATGGTTTGTAGCAAAAAAAATTATTTTAGTTACCGGGAATGTATTTCAAACTTGACTTATTTGTAGCTTAGGTAGAGTTGCAGCCGTATAACTACATTCGAAATGGTTTCGTTTGATTTGGTTTCGTGACTCATTCAAACATTCACGTAACTAAAAAAAATAGAAGTAATTGCAATTCTTGCTTATGTTCTTTTTTTTTTTTTAAACAATTTGTTTTTTTTCGGATTTATTACTTTTTTAATCAACAATTTTCTTATCTTATGTTTTGCTCCGATTTTCAAAATCGTTTTAATTTTTATTCTCGATTTAATTTTTACATTTTTATAAACGAAATGCGAACTTGAATTTTAAAACCTATAATTAAGTTTCCATTGACTTTTGTATTATGTTTCACTCCACTTTTGTTTTTCCCTTTTTCTTTTTATTTTTTTCGCTTTTTGAGATGTGCGCTCACCCGTGGCGGTTCCAAAAGATGATTCATGTCAGCCGACCCCAAATCAATTTGGGATTACGGCTCTGTTGTTATTGTTGTTGTTGTTGTTGTTGTTGTTCGTTTTAATTAAGACGTCTCACGACCTCTATTCGATATTCCTTTTGAACATTATTATTTAAATCGTTTCTGAGTGTCGGTATAATTTGTGACAGTAGTAATTATGAATGTGTGTAGAAGTAAACATGTCTCTTCAAAAGTAAGATAACGGTAATCTCCAAAAGCTCACATCTAGATAAGACAAAACAAAATGCTACTCCCTGCCCCCTGGGCACCCTACTTTGGTCTTATCTCACTCTTCACAAGCTTGCGACTGATATGTCAGTCACAAATGAGAAATTGTGAACCTCTATAGATTTTCATTCTAAGAGAATTTTACAAATATTAATAAGAAGACTAATGAAACTAATATGAACTTACGATGACAGAAACTATTAGGAGTATAAACTAAATAAAATTTTTTAATAAAAATTTGATTTAACTATGTCTTAAACGTTCGTATTGTTTATATAAACTCGGAGAATGATTTATTCAACACTCTAATATCGCTTAAATCATTGAATAATTGCTTTTATAGAATAACAAACTAACATTCGTGATTTATCTGACTTGGTATGTAATATCCTTGATTACTAATGCAAATATTCCCTTGCTGATTCATTTTATATTTTTTTGTCAACCAGGTTATCCTTCCTTCAACAGATAAGGTATACTGGAATTACCTTATCATGTATTCGTGCTTCATAGCTTTACGCTTTGATGTTGTTGAATTAAACATTAAATAAAAATTCTAAATATAAAACGATAAAATTTGGAGGGAGTATGTTATATTATATATAAGAATTTGTTCAACATACTCCCTCGGCCCTCCGTCTCGGTCATTCATTTTTCTTTAGTTTTGATACAAAAATCAAGGAAAGAGAAGGGTGAACAAATGATCAGGACAGGCGATTAATATATACATACATTCAGTCATAAGGGATGAAAATTCAATTGACTTAATTTACTATATTCAATATAAGAGAGAAGGAGATTGAGAGCCGCTAGACATAGGTCGAAGTGTCGAACTTCTCATAGCTAAGGCTATAAGTGATGAAAAAAATCCATATATATATAAGAGATATAGTTGTTGCAATGTTGGATATGGCTGCTATGCGGTCATCATCTTTCCCTCTCCATTGTATTATATATTCATCTTCTTCGTTTCCAAACGCATATTTGAAGTGACTAATAATCGGAAAGACAATTTTAATATCTAACTTTTATCATTATATTAACACAAACACTTCATACAACTTATTTTTACTTATTTCAATGACTTAACACGACAATTTGATAATATAAGATCCTAAAATCTTATGTGAATCTATTCATGTACATATACTACGTATAATTGTAGCTTATTCCCCTCGTTGTCATGCTATTTTATTATAATTATTATGTCGGAAAACGATGAACCAGAAAAAAGAAATCAAACATAAAATCAAAAATTTATCTCTATACATGATACTATCTAAATCCCATATGAACGTCAATAAAAAATCTATGTCCAAAACTGACCCAAAAAAAATTTAACCATTAATCACACCACAAATTTGCGAAAGGCCCCGGTAGATCCATAATAAAAAGTTAAAAACCTTACCGTTATAATAAGATACTATAAAAAAAACGACGTACAATTCTTCCCGTACATAGCATAGGAATTTCTGTGACATTTGTTGCATACTTGTATATACCTACACATTAAAAATATCATTAGTATCTGTTAAATTCAACAACGGGCCTGGGCCACACCCAAACGGAGGAGAAAGAGTCCACAACGGAGGCCCAAGAGAGTTCCACTCTAAAACCAATTGGCCATAGAGGGAGTAACCCCTTACCTTATAAAGTGGTAGTTCTTCTCCTCTTTTATCAATGTGGGACAACCCTCACATGTGGGACTATTGGGTTTCTTCACAGTATCATAAACAAAACGAACTAAAGAGCGAAAGAGACAAATAATAGTAATGAAACTGATGCTTATTATTTTCCGTATTGACTAATCCCATCATTCCGATGTAACGAATTCAGTGTTAAAAGACTTTGAAATCATCAATATTCATGCAACTATAAAAACAAAGAAGACCTAATGAACCAAAGACAATATAGAAGGATCGATTTCAAGGTCTCAAGAGTTTTAATCATCAATATTCATGCAATTGTGCCTCAATCGATTTATCTATTTATATCGATTTCAAGGTCTCAAGAGTTTTAGTCTATATATAAGAGTATAAGACTTTTGGTACAATATATATTTAACAAACTAATTATCCTACTAATAGTCAAATTTGCATGTTTGTTATAAACTCTATCTTTGAGTTTTATTTGAATTTGTTTAAAAATATTTTATATTTTCCTATCTTTAATTTGAAACCTCTTATTATATTCTTCAACCAATCACGTCGCTCGAAAAAAGCTTCCTTTAATAATATAGATAGATATAAAGTAAAGTTTTCCGAGTCTTATAAATATTATTTTAAAGAACTTTTAAAATTTTCTATCATTATCTCTACGGTATGATATAAAAAAGTAAAGTGAAGATCGACGAGAACGAACTACCCGGAAAAGAGTTAAGAACATGAATAAGAGAAGAAAAAATCACTTAATGTTGGTGTCACATAGGCAACCTGCAATGTACAACTAACACACACGAAAAAAATTTCATTTCAAACAATAGCTAACTTACAAAGCACAATACAAAAGTAAAGGTTTACTAATGATAGTCTCCTAACGCAGTATAAAACTAAAGATTTTACTAATAATTGAAATACTTTCAAAGAAAAATAATATGTGTACAACAGTGGTAAAAAAAATTATGAAAAAAAAATATAATTAGATTTGTGGTAAGAGATGTTATCATTAGAGTATAGATTTTATATAATTTTTGCATATAAAGATGGTGCATTTTAATAGTATGTTATATGTCCCACATTGAAAAATAATATAAGTATGAGTGTATTACAAATATACTACATATAAATAATAGAATTGTCCCACATCAGAAGATTTGAATAAGGTGCATGATTCTATGATTATAATATGAGGCATCTTTTAAACTTAGGTATCAACCCAAAATCTTTTGAACTCTTAAGAGTTTAATCATTATATAAAATCAGTATATTTTCTACCTATAGATTTCATATAATTTACACATATTAAAAATTATGTACTTCGAATATAAATATACTACATTTAAATAATATAATTAGAATTGTGTTAAAAAATTTATATCATTAGAATATAGGTTCATATGATTTGCACATATTTTAATTATGATTAAAAAAAATCAAAAACAAACGTATGAATATTAATAAATAGTATATAATATTTGTTTATTATTATAACGGTTGGGTGTCGAATTATGTTCAAAAAATATGGTGTACTTTTAAATATGTTATTAGTCCCACATTAAAAAATAATATAGGTGTAATAAATATATTACGTATAAATAGTTGAATTGTCCCACATCAGAAAATTATCATAAGGGAGGTTGATCCCATGATTATAAATAGGATTTATCCTTGGGACTTAGCTATCACCCCAAATATTTTGAATCTCTCAAAATATACTTATTATATAAGA
>JAGPOY010006307.1:0-10396 GCA_018983105.1 Silene uniflora | reverse complement strand
ATGGCAAAGTTATCGACTTTATAAGGAGCTAATGTCTTAGACACCTAAATTAATTCCTAAGTCGTCGCATTAGATCATAATTAAACATAATCACATACCAAAAACATCCCCCTATCATCGTCAATCAAGGGGGTGTTAGTCAAATTCGATAAAGGTGTAAACTTTCGTTCACACCTTTCATCAAACACATGGAGAGCATGATTATACAAGCCAACAATTATGCCAAAATAAGATTAGCTATCCCCTATTTATCATCCTCCCTCACCCAAGTTCACCCTACCCTAGGAGGGACTACTCACCCATGGTAAAAAGGTTCAAAGATGCAAAATTTATGAAAACAAATGAACACATGGCAAACATACTTGATAAATGATTATAATGCAAAATAAACAAACACAATATGTAAACAATTGAAGAAATAGTAAAAAGGAGGAAACTTTTATACCAACAATGAAGCACAATGAGTCTTAGATTAAAATAGAAGATTAGTCTTCACCAATTCTTCAAATTACAACCCAAATATCAATTGTAAACAATTGATATTCCCAAAATTCTAACTTAATTAAGGAAAGATTAATGTGTAATTAAGGAAAGATTAACAATTGCTAAAATGATAACTTGCATGAAAATTAAATTGAGTTCTCAAAATTAGGGTATCTTCAAATGAGAGCTAAGAGGGGGCATTTATAGTGATTACAAAAATTAAGGCTTAAAAGAATAAAGCCCACGAAATAGCTGAGAAAAGCCTCTGCCGGTGGACCGGCTGTCGGCCTGCCGGCAGAGGTCACTCCTTCTTTCAGGTTTCCTTCATCAATGTAGTGCTCTACCTGCAGACCGGCTGCCGGTTGCTCTGCCGGTAGCGAGCACATGTAAGTTTTGCTCCAAAATCAATTCTTCGAAATTTGCTAAGTGTGGGAATGTGTGTTCTACCTGTGAGCCGGTTGCCGGCCTGCCGGTAGAGCACACATCTTCATTTTCTTCATCCTTCTTCGTCTCTTCTTCACTTTGAGGGGGGTGTTCTGCCGGTGAGCCGGCTGCCGGCCTGCCGGCAGAACACTCTTCTTCAGTTTTCTTGCCTTCCTTTCTTCTTTTTCTCGTGTTTCTTCTCGTCTTTTCTCGTCATACTTCCTTCCTTCGGCCTTGGTACCTACGAGAGGGTATAGACCATAGTGAAAGCAAGGGAGGTATAAACGGGTCTTTTAGGCATGTAAACACGAGTATTTTAAGTGATAACGCATGAAGGGGGTGCTAATTCGAGACGAATTAGTAACACATCAATACTCTCTCCATTCAACTCTACATTACAAGTTTGATTTTTCACGTTTGCAAACGTGTGTTTTGCGCGGTAAATATCTTTAGCTACGTATTTGTAAAAATTATAAAAGTTATATATTCTTAATGTACTCCTAAAGACGAATCAAATAAGATCCCACAAGAATATGTTTTCATTTATATATCGAGAAAAAATCGAGATTGAATGTTCACTTGTGAATATTGTACAAAAGTGAAAGTTGTAATGTGGAGTTGAATTTGGGGAGTAAAATGTTACTTACTCAGTCATGATATGTAACCATTTTACAATATGTTTGATTTAATTTTAAGAAATCTTATGGTTGTGTTAAAACATTGTTCATGTTGTTTGAAATAAAACTATAAGTTGTGTTTGATGTTTGGGAACTTTAGTTTAGACATGGGCCCTGTTTGGTAAAAAGCGGATTAATATTAGCCGAAGCAGATTTAGAAAGCAGATTTGACTAGCATAATGATTTGGCAGATTATACTAGCATATTTATTTAGTAGAATTGTTTTAGAAGTGTTTGGTAATTGCCAAGTTTAAATTAGCAGATTGTTTAGATCTTTTCAAAAATGACAAATAAGGATATGAATAAATTATTTATTAAATATATAAAAGGAAGGTTAGTATTTTTTAAGGGGGTAAAGATGACAATTTATTATCTTTCTAATCCGCTAACCCAATATGCTAGTAAGAGCAGTATATTGCAAAATAGCATATTGGACCTCAATATGCTATTTCAATATGCCATTAACCAAACGCTCTAAATAGCATATTCGCAAGTCAAACATGCTAAACCTCTCCAATATGCTGAAATTTGGCCAATATGTCGTTTACCAAACAGCGCCATGTTCTTTCGGGTGGCATAGGCTCTAAAAAATGTTCGCACAATTGGCCAATATGTTACCTATTTTAGAATGGTAACATATTGGGTAAGAATGTGAACATTATAGGCATACATTGTCATTGGTTACCAATTTCAAAATGGTAACATATTGTACACTTTTGAACATTACTGGACATATATAACGACATAGATAATTCCACAATCTTTTTTTAATGGTAACATATTGGAAAAAGATATAAACATAATTTGTAATATACACGATCATAAGTAATACACAAAGAATGACAACTTGTTTACATATTTATTAATTATGTTACCAATATGAATATGGCAACTGTTTGTGCAAAAATGATAACATTATTTAACATATACAATATTAACTTTTTTACGAATTTTGTAGATGTTAAAATGTGTGTTTTAAAAGATTTTGAAATGTAAAGAATGGAAAATAAGTTGAAAGATGAATGAGAGGATGTGATGATGATAGACAATTGTAAATGCAATAGTGTAAATGCGAATGATTAATATTAAAATATTGGTGAAGTACATGTGAGCCGTCTATCACTTTTTTTGTTTGCCGCGCACTTTCTACCTGACTCATTTCCTATTTAAATGGTATGTATTCGACCCGATCGCCATCACAAATGAGAATTTGTGAAATTATAGAGTAATACTCGTACTAGTGAGGAAATTCTAAAAAGTTAGTTGATCGTATTTTTGTTCCACCTTTTTCGTTTTCAGACAAATTTACCACATAGGCAACCAAGCCTATATCATTTTCTCTGATTTTTGCTATAATTCGACTTTTTAAGGCTAGATGTTTTGGTCTCCCGCAAGTTCTATTACTTTGGCTAATCATGAGATTAAATGATTAGGCTCATTAATTCTACAAAGAGTGAAATTAAGCTTATCAAAATCTCCCGGTACATCATACCAATACAATAAATCCTTATTGCTGAGGCTACCTGGCACCTGCTACCATAATCACCTTCTCTTGCAATCCAAAATCATAAGATTACTATCATAAATACAAAAATAAGCCAATACTTTAGATAAAAGATTAAACCATGACTCGGCGTTTTGCTCGGTTTGAATTAGCTTTAGAGTTACATTTACTTCTCTCGAAAAGCTCCTCATTGATTTCGTCGACATTACCTGAGAAATAATTTCCAGTTTCCGGTCCTTCCCATTGCGAGATACTCAGTTCAACGCTAACGTGAAAAACGAGTTCAGAAAATACAACCATCCTAATCTCATCGTCTTCATCATAGCTTTCATGTGAGTACATTTTCATTTATTTCATACACACTTAAAGTGCTAATGCTAAACGAGAACTAAACTTCAGAAGCCATGGGTTATGTGGCCTATAGCAAATTTAATGATAGCTAGCTTGCCTTACACTCCCTAGTATTACCTATGACTATGAGTACCTGACCTCGGCTTCCTGACCGGGCTTTCTCCATTGCAAGTCAGCTTTTGTCTTGCTCCCATCAACTTGACTGTACCATTTCCCTTTGCTTGTAAGCCTTTAATGATAAGCAAAACTAACAAAGCTCTTTAAGCACCTCGAATGTGCAGCTTTTAGATTATTATACTGCAAACATCTACTTGCGTCTGCAACACCCTGGGCACTAGAAAACAGAGAACCAATTTGGACTTCGCAAAGGCCGTCATTTAAGATATTGTCAAGTACCATTCCAATACACTCCGTTTCTTAAGAAAGGAATCTTCACACGGCTGCCAATTTCTCCAACGTGGAACCACAAATCTTGCTTGCTTACACTTGTTGGTTGGCAATCACGCTACTTCTAAATTTCCAATCACAATTTGCTTCGTCCATTCTATTCTCTTCCCCTAAAGATCAGAAAACGAGCAATGATCAGTAAATATTCACCAATGATCACAACTTTAGTATGCTGACCTCTTAAAAAAAGAACTTCAATATATCAAAATTTATTTTAGTAAAGTTGAAAGATTGGTTCCAGACGAAAACAAAAATATGATTTTGTCGAAATAGCATCGTATATGAATAAATGATTCCGGAAAAAAAAATTACAGTTTAGAACTAAGGAAAAGGCATAAATTAGGATTATAATGCTAACTCTTTTAAAGATTTAAAATAAGAGTGGTGGTAAGCTGACAGCTCTCGCTCAGCTCACTCCTGCCTCTCTTAAGTAATGACCAGTGTAACATATGCAATACCCTTCATTAGTCCATTCTCAGAACATTATTATCAATATAGCAAAGAGCACATACCATTATACTTCAAGAAAATACTTTTGAAGCAAAGCTTTGTCCGTGTCACTAATATTAGGAGTACTGAGCAAGTCCAAAAATAAAGAAGTAGTGTCATCATCAGCAGCAAAGCCTTCGCTCCTCATATGGTGAAGATGATCCAAAGCTTTAGCAATATCATTAGCACCAATAAATCCTTTAATAATTGTATTGTATGTGCGTTCATTTGGAGAACATCCATTGTCCGACATCTCCTTTAAAAGTTTGGCTGCATCACTCAACAACCCTTTCTTACATAACCCTTTAATCATTATATTGTAGATAGTTACGGTTGGCTGTAACCCCTTAGCCACAAGAAAATTGAACACATCAACAGCTTCTTCTAGTCGTCCGGCTTCAAAAAGCCCATCAATTATGATACCGTATGTGAAAAAATTAGGGGCAACTCCATTACTCTCCATCTCTTTACGTAAGGATATCGCCGTAGCAATCTGTGCATTTTTAAACAAACCATCCAGCAATGAACTATAAGTGATCACATTGGGTGCCACAGCACGATCTTTCATCTCTTTATAAAGCTGGATTGCTAGTTTTGGTTTCTTATCCTTGCACAATGCATCTATAATAGTGTTGTAGCTGAAAACATCTGGGGTAATATGCGTTCCTTTAAGATGCATGTCTTGAAACATTTCCAAAGCTTTGTCAAGATTTTTAGACTTGCAATATCCATTGATTAAGCTGTTAAAAGTCACAATATTAGGCATGACACCATCTTTCACCATAATATCAAGAAGCTTTTCTGCCTCCTCCATCTCTCCACGCAAACAGTACCCATCCAATAAAGCAGAGTAGGTGATAATGTTAGGGTGCACACCTCTCTTAGTCATGACTCCAAAAATCGCCCTTGCTTCTTTAACATTTCCGTCTTTACAGTAATTGTCAACAAAGGTGTTGTAGGTGTCTACGCGAGGAGCAATTTTATTTTCCAACATCTCCGTGAACAATCTCTTAGCATCATCCCAATGCCCTAAACTACAGAGTCCTCGAATTAAGGTATTATATGTTATGACATCGGGCAAAATGCCCTTGGCTTTCATCTCCTTGAAAAGGCGAAGGGCTTGAGGTAACAACTGGTCTTTACTAAGACTATCAATAATGGTGTTATAAATGACGACATCAGGCTGAAAAGGGGCAGTACACTCCATATTTCTCAGCAAGCGAAGAGCAGAGGCATTGTCGCCAGAGCGGCAAAGACCTCTAAACATAAAACCATAAGTAACAAGGGAAGGTTGTATCCCAAGCTTGATGGTTTTATCCAATAACTGAACAGCTTGGTCCAACTTATCAGAATCAATTAGTCCATTGAGTAAGGTAGTGATAATGACAATTTCAGGTGAATAGCCAAGCTTAAGGCGCGTACCCAGAAGAGAGAAGGCAAAATCAAGACGGCCCAAGGAGCAATAACATTTGGCGAGAATACCAATGGAATGGGAATCGGGGCGGCGACTGGAGAGTTGAAGCTGGTTATAGAGAGTAATGACAGTAGAAAGAGGGGGATGGGGTTTAATTTTAGACATGGCATTAAAGAGCTGATTAAAGACGATAATAGGAGGGCGAGGACGAAGAGAGTTCAATTGATGAAATATCGAAACGGGAACATCAATTCTAGTAAAACCTAATCGGCATTGTTGTCTAACGGAATCCAGAAATAATTGGGGATCATCAACAGCATGATGATTAGAAGGCAGTGTGGCGGAATGGGAATGAAATCGAAAAAGAAAAGGAGAAAGGGAATGAAAGGAGAAAAGGCGAAGAAGGTTACCATGAGTAAGAGTAACAGTAGCAGCTGTGAATCTCACCATCATAGACGGAGTCGGAGTCGGAGTCGGAGCTAAACAATGGAGTTCTCAGTGAAACAAGTTAAGGAAATCGCAGTTGGCTGCTTCTTTTTTATTCCTTCATTCAAGAGTTAACCCTACAAGGCCACAACTAGTGATGGACTTACTATGCCTGAAGCTAGACCTGGCAAACAGATCATGTCGGGTCGGGTTCGTGTCCGTGTCACATGTAAATGGGTCACAAACCCTCCAATCCAAACCCGACCCATTTAAATATCGTGTCGTGTTCGTGTCAACCCACTTACTTAAATGGGTTATCAGGCCTCAACCCTAACCCGTTAATTTCGTGTCGGGTTCGTGTCGGGTTTTCGTGTCATGTCCATATTTGAAAATTTAAGTATATTTATGTGATTGAGGATGAAAAAAAATCAGGGTTAATATGGTAAACAGGTCATTCGTGTCGGGTTCGTGTCTTGAGAGCTCAACCCAAACTCAAACCAATTAAATATCGTGTCGTGTTCGTGTCGACCGACTTATATAAATGGGCCATTAAGCCTCAACCCAAACCCATTAATTTCATGTCGAGTTCGTGTCTTGTCATTGTTCTTCACCTCTACCTGAAGCCCTGAAGACGACCATATGAAAAAGACCTTGATAGAGTTGATACCAACCAATACGAGATTTCCGACTCAAATTGTTAAATAAGCTGAACTTTTAATGTTGTTTTATTAAAAAATCGAATCGTAAAAGCGGATAAAAATACAAAATCAGTCTCATGTAAAATGATTTTACGATATAAATATTGTAAAACCATATGAAAAAGACCTTGATAGCTCCAATTCCTCATTATGGAAGAATTCCGTACTCAGTAGTAGGGGATGATATATATTAGTGGGGTTATTTAGTAAAATAAAACTTTACAAAACAAAGTACTCCGTAACATTTGTGTACATCGATTTTATACCAGAATTGTATATGATTTTGTATATTGCAATTTGCATGAAGTTAAACCAAAACAACTTTTTGACTTTTATCCAAAAAAAAAAATAGCTACTCGGCCAATCTGAAGTTACGACATCAAGTTAGACAAACACCAGCACTACACCAGACTTCTTGATATAAGCAAGTTGACGAAGGTCTATTTCAGCTACAATATTATTCACTTCTAGAGCAATGACTAATGGTTATTCACTCATTTGTAACTCGAAATCTATAATTTAGCCTTAATGTCAAACCAAAGTTAACCTAATAGTCTGCGAGAGGATCGTTACAAAAGATTCATAAGCTTGGAAACCTTAGATTAAGCTGCATCACAAGACCTTGCTCGACTTGACTCATACAAACCCGAGCCAAATCGAGCTTTGACTTAACCGATCTCGAGTTGTTCGCGAATTGTCTCGTCCCAATATCTCTATCACCCCTACTAGCCTCCTCTAAGATGATTAACTAATTAAGTTAGCTACATAGGGATGACATGGCAATCATACATTGGTCATGACACATGACAATGCCACCATGGACCTTAAAAACTTAAACTTGAAGACAAAACCATTATTCAAAGTCTCAAAGGAGATAGAAGAAGGTGGTCTATAAAACCACGTTAACTCAACTACTTCTCCACTACAACACACACACACAAATAAAAATCGCGAAAAAAAAAAAAGATGGCTAAGTTTCAGATCTCTTTCGCCATTGTTACTCTAGCTTTGATCTTCTTCATTTCTTCAATTTACGCTGATGACGTCGTCGTTTTGACCGAGGATAACTTCGAGAAGGAAGTCGGTCAAGATCGCGGCGCTCTTGTCGAATTCTACGCTCCTTGGTAATTGATCTTTCATTTCTGATTTCGATTTTGATTTTTTTGATTGCGAATATTTATTGTGCTTAATTGTTGTGATTTGTATTATTTTTTGTATTTGTTTGATTTAATTTTGAAGAAGATTGATTTTACATGCTTGTATGATGTGGTTTAGATCTAAATATCTAATTAAGTGTTATGATTTTGATCTGAAAATTGAAAGAGGGATTTGAGATGATTACTGTGATATACTCTAATAATACTAGAATTTGATGAAGTTTAGGTTTAGGTTTGATGTTTATAGATTGTTTAGTGCTGTAGAAAGCGTGATTTGAATCGTCGAGAACGCGATAAAAGGCGATTTGATGTTTTGATTAGTAAGTTGATGACGATAGTAATTGCAGGGAGCTTGACGAAGTTGCCATTAAATTTTGAAGCTAATGTTATTTGTGATTATGAAGTCGGAATGATTGAGTCTATATTTTAGTCATGTGAGGGGTTTGATAATGCAATTATGCGAAGCTCATATTGTTTGAAGATCGCAAATGAATAAAAACGTAAACTAGTTGGCTGGGGGGAGTACCATCAAAGTGTCGAACTCGACTTAACTAACTTTCAATCACGGGAGTGTTCTAAAGTAACGATGCAGGTAGGCCATAGGGGGAGACATCTTCAAAAAAAATCACTTTAATAAATTTGAAACACTCCGGGTTCTTTGAGAACCCTTAGATTGGTAAGGACCGGATAAGGTTTCCATGACCACATCCTTGAGTTTTGTGTTGGACATGATGGGTGTAGTCCTAAGTAAAAAGTCAAAGTAACATAGATCACAAAGCATTCACGAACTTTTTTACTGAAACAATGTATACAATGGATTGTTGTAACATTTTGCTTGCTATGATTTAAGTAGATATACAAGCGAGTCCTTAGGTTTTTACTGGTTGAATCCCTGTTAAGATAATGGCTGCTGTTGCTGCAAAATAAATGTCATGTGTTTACGTATTAAGTCTGGTGCAACATTTACTACGTGGTTCCTCAACTACTATTGATGTAAAACTGCTATTCAGATTGTCCTATATTTGAATACTAATACGATAAATCTGTATGTTCCTTGCCCGCCAAGCTTTTTCATACATCCAACACACCCAACTAAGCTTAAAAACATGTACTCGTATGTAATATCAGTTTGAGCTGCTGTTATAATCAGCCCAATTCATCCATACCTTCTCAAAGCACCATGTATCAATCGTACATGGGCAGCATGTATCTTTAGAGTTTAAACCATAGAATTAAAGGGTAGCAATTCTATAATCTATATTTCTACCGATTGCTGTGTGGACTAACTAGAATACAATTTTCTCTTGGAATTTTAAACAGGTGTGGACACTGCAAGAAACTCGCCCCAGAATTTGAGAAGCTTGGTGCAAGTTTCAAAAAGGCGAAATCTGTTTTGGTTGGAAAGGTCAGCTATACATCCCACTATCCGTTCTAACTCAGTAGTTATCTTTGAGAACTTAATGTCCTTAGGAAACCAACTTTATAAGGATGAGGTGTAAAGGTCCTTTTCTATCCCGTCACATAATCTATCAAACATGTATAAGATTAAACAAACCTAGAATTGTTACTGTAAGCGATTGTTACGAAGATGCTTTTTAATGATGTTCGGTTGGGAGAGCAAATAGGCTGCTACATGGGTCACATCTTTTGTACAAGAACGGGTAGAGATCTCATCATGCACTTTGTCAAATATCTTTTCTTTTTCCTTTTCTTTCATTCAAAATATGCGTATTTTCAAATGCAAAGACGGGATTAAACAGTGTCACCCTATGTTTAAGTACATTGGTACTGAATCACAAATTTCTTGACCCAAGCAACTCATTGGAAAGTTTTTGCTTACTCTGCTTCTTACTATTTTCAATCTGTTTCCATCATCAATCCTAGTTTGTTCTTATTAATCAAAGTATTGGTTTAAGGTACTCTCTACACAGTTTGGCTTCAGTTAATAGCTTTCGAGAGAGCCTTTTCATCTTCTCTCATCTCTGAATGCGAAAAGGTTAACCTAGTGGGGTCTTCATTTTATTATCCGTGGAGTAGGTCTTTCTTTGGCATCATGTATTATGTGCACAAGATTCTGTTACTTCTGTATTGTGTTATTTTCTAATAGAAATTGAATTTTGGTACAGGTTGATTGTGATGACCAGAAAACCCTTTGTGGCAAATACGATGTTAGTGGATACCCCACACTTAAATGGTTTCCCAAGGGATCCTTGGAGCCAAAGAAGTGAGTTCTTGCACTTTCTGTACAACCATCTGAATGTTGGTAATCATATGGTTGGATAGTGAAGAGGTGGTCATAGGTTTGATCTGCTCACATTTTGAATGGT
>JAGPOY010006306.1:0-10397 GCA_018983105.1 Silene uniflora | reverse complement strand
ACAAACAATTCACATGCGTAGTTTAATGAGCAACACGAGTTAAAACATATAATTTATTTTTTATTCATCAGCGACGCTGTTATGCTTTTCAGGCATAAGTAGCACCACATATTCCTGTCCAAGAATTGGACTAGACTATTTTATGAACAATCATCATACTTTTAGCTTAATATGAAGTGTCATACGCTCATACCCACAGTATCAGTTCTTAGTTAGAGACTTGATCTTGGAATTGGTCAATATGGGCGAATCTCGGCCAGTGTGCTGTAAATGTGGTTCTATACAGCCAAAACATGGTCACGGCAACTAAATAACTCGGTTGCAATGTTGCGGTAGAGTTTTAATACCATGGTCATACCCACGTCCAAGTGTTAAATATCGAGTGTCGTACATGGGTATGTGAGGTAATGTGAAGAGTAGTAGTAACATTGTTCATCAGCAAGATATGCAGTCTATATCCAATTATAATAAACACAAATCAAACTAATCAAAGCTCTGTAAAATACTACAACGGGTGTTTATCCTTGTTAGAGATAAAATAAATCATTACTATCTTCGAATCTTGGATCTAGTTTTAGGTTATCCAGTTTACGTAGGTTATTTAGTGTACAGAAGGCCAGAAGGATACTACTCAGTAGTCAGTAGCAAATATGGAGTACATTTGACCCGTCATAGAATTCAAGTGGTAAAAAACACTAAAATACTTTTGCACCCATACAAGAGCGCAGGGGAAACAAAATGGAGTGCTGCAGTTTGTCCAGTTAAGTTGGTACATTGAAACATCATTTAATAGTTGCCATTGCTTAACTTTCTATATTTCATATGCAGAATATTTTTGGGTGAATTACGTACCTTAGACTCACATTCTGTGGAAGATTGAGATCCCCAGAAATGTCAGAGAGGAAATTGTATCGAAAATCACTGCAGTTACAAAGTATCAGAGATTTGTTATCATTTTGTTTAATTAGAGACATATATAACAATCCGATTTTACATTTTATGTTCTGCAAAAGCAAACTGTGAAGTGTGAACGAGTTCTTACATTGAGAGCCTAGCATTTCCAGCTAAGGACTTGTTGTGCCATATTTGAGCAGGAATAGAACCATTCAGAGAATTATTTTGAAGTGATCTGTGAACGATATTACAAGATGTTAGAAAGAGAGAGCAACAACGCCTACAATCATGCCATCCAAACTTGCAAAAATAAATCACTCTGAAAATATATTAGTAACATCATTTACATATTTGTGACGCAAAAGAAGATGATATAGGACGCGTAAGCACAAGTGGACTTACAACATCTGCAGCGATGGAAGATAAGAGAAACTTTCTGGAATGGATCCATTTAGCTTGTTATGTGATAAGTCACTAAAGAAGGAAGAACATAAAAAACACATACATTAGTATCTGAAAATGTAAGAATCTTTCGAGCATTGAAGCCTTATATTCCCTTTGTTCATGAATAAACTTCTGGGTTATGTTTTTGCCCGTCCAGGAATAAACATCTCACTCGGAATATTTTCTGTTTTGTGATTCATGTAGGAAATTACTTAAAACATAAATTTTATATCGAAACCCACATACATTGTTGTGATATTATCTGAAAGCCTGTTTGCAGGGATGGAGCCTGTCAACTTGTTCCAGCTCAGATCTCTTTGACACATATACAGAAACCATAAAACCATTAGTGATGTCAAGTGTCAGCTGAAAAGTGAAAACAATGCTTCTCTAGTAAGAATTGATTGAAAATTTGTTAGTCGATATTAAACGAACAAAACTATAACTTACATATAACTAAGAGATGGCATCTGGCTAAAATCAGGGAGTGCTCCACCCAAGCTACAGTTTCTCAGACTTCTGTTGATCAGAAATAAAGCATGATAAATCTTATACGGAGTATGTAACAAAGAAATTGTCTGGAACATTAACAACTAGGGAACGGGAAATCCTTTCACAAAAGTTTAATCTAAAAGTAATCCATAGCAGCATAGTTTAAGGTAAACCATCATTTGAATATCTCCACAACTTCGCAAGTAAAATTTAGACACCACCAATAATTAACCTAAGGCACAGCCACAGAATTAATATGATAATTTCTTCTGCGAAATAGGTTCTTTTAAAATCAAATTTGAACAGTTAAAGAAGCCGAAACACAATGTGTGCATGCAGAACATTAAAAGTCACTCACATCTTTACCAATCTGGACAGATTTTGATAGGATTCAGGAATTTCAGTTCCAACAAAATGATTATTGTCAAGTTGGCTGCAAGGAAAAAGAAAACATATAGATCAATCACATGCGATGTAAGGAAGTATTAGATTTAATATGAAGTAAAGGATGTAGGTTTTGAGCAAGTACCAAAATTCATGAGTTAAAGAACCTTCTCACAAGCGAAAATAATTTAAAAAAGAAAGAAAAAAACTCAGGCTTAATCAAAATCGCGATGCAAGAATTTCAAAGTAAATAAAACTTGTGATGCAAGACATACAAAATTAACAAAGGGACAACAGTTGACATACAGTATTTCCAATTTTGATAAGCGGGAGAATTGAGGCGGGAGATTTCCTGAAAGATTATTGTTATCCAACAGCCTGTAGAAAAGATAACCCTCTTTAACTTCTGGCAGCTATCTATCAGAAACCATAAGAAAGGTACATTTTTAAGCTCCTACAGGAATCAGACATATTAACTCACAGGTGAACAAGACCCTGGATTTGGGAAAGCTCAGCGGGAAGCTGTCCACTAAATGAGTTATTGTTCAAATGGCTGCAAAATCGTCAAACAAAGTCAGCATTTTCTAGACATAATAAGCATGAACTTCCGAATTTACACATGATATCCACTTACAAATGCTTCATGCCGCTCATTTTGCCAAAGGACTTGGGTATTGACCCGGATAGATTGTTCTCATCTAGTTGGAGTCTACTTAGATTTGCAAGAAAGCCCAGCTCATCAGGCAGAGAACCTGAGAGTAAATTGCCATTTAACACCCTGATACACATTGACTATCAAATATTAGGCTATTAGCACAACTCATATGATCGAAGTACAACACGAGTGCATAATGTTAGAGCCATCTTATAGCCAATACAAGCAAAACAACAGCTTGCTTTCATCTTTATCTTTTTTATTTTGACAATCACATGTATAGGTAATTTTTACATATAGACTATCGATTCTCTCACATTGCTAGCTTCAGTGAAATAGTCCACTGATTTCAGCGTGAAAAGGAGAAACACTAGCCGATGTGGAAGATAGTTCCTTTCAGAACATTTTCTGTGACACTGTGATAGTACTCGACTAGATGTTCATGCTACATACGGAGTATATTTTTAGAAGGAAAAACAATAACTGTTCAAAAGTGAAAGGAAAATAAATACTTTCTTGTTTTTATGATCTGATTGATCTCTTTAAAGCTTTTGTAACAATATCTATTTTACTTAGAAGCACAAAAAAATTGCCGCTATAGAAAGTTGAAACAAGGGTTAAAGAGTCAAACTTACAGTGTTTTAAGAGAAGAAAGATTTCCTATCTCCTTTGGGATGCTACCAGTGATTTGATTCCACATGAAATCACTTCACAGAGAGAGTCAATGATGAAATCAGCATTGGCAATTCAGTAAAACACAACGAACGCTAAATTCACCTGACGAAGATTTAAGCATTTATTGAGACTCACAGGCCCTCGAGATGTGATAGTTGCTGAAGTTCGGGTGCCAAAGTTCCTGACAGATTCATATTTAGCAATTGGCTGCATTATTTCCGTGGACAGAAAGTCAGAAAACGTGATACAGAGATATCAGTTGTGATGGAAGACAACAGTAAGATAATTTATGGGCTTTGAAAGTTTGAATAAGTAAAAAACTTGCGATAACTAATACTTCGTACAAAGCAGCTGTAGTAGGAAAATAGTGTAAAACTTTAGTGCAGAATTGACCCCTAACTTCAATAATACTTAGAGACATGATACTTATTATAAGCCACAGGCCGATAACATGGCGACATGACCAATTTGGAAATGTTTTGAAGGTCACAATGACCACAATTATGATGCTGTATCACTCGCACTTTATGACAAAGCTTGTGAGTTATAGTTTACGGAGAAAAGATGATTACTAAAAAGATACTGTGCAGAGTGCAAAGCTGAGCAAGAAGCATTGTCGGCTAAGCACAAATAAAACGTGGCAATAATCATGAAATGAGAAGGGAACCAAGGAGTAACTATTGAATTAAACATACAGGTCCTTGATGTGGAAATATCCATCAGAACCAACTTTATCAAAACACCAAACACCTGTCCACTTAGATGTACATGGATCTCCCTTACTCCAACTTTTCAGGTTAATCCTGGGGTCACTGAGTCTCGCCTTAACAGCCTGCAATGCATCCACTGCAACACATCGGAAAATTAAGAACCGCACCCATCTACTGAATGGTGTGTCGCTATGACTATGAATTTAAGAACCAGGCATGCCAAATTATCATATATTCATATTAATTATAAATTCAGCAAATCCCCGAAAAAGAAAGTGGCTATTGTCAATTCCTACCCAATTACCTTCAGTCTCCAGATACCAAAGCTAAACACCTAAATTGTCTACCTATGATTTGTGCCTTTAGTTTGAGAATAAGTAAAAGAAAACATACCATTTCATATTCGTAACTCAAAAAAGTACGAACTAATGAGTTTCAACAGAACCATAATAGAAAGATAACCAATCCTTCAAAAACATTAAAACTCGAAAAATCAGAAATCAGAATGAAAAGGCCGAAAAAATACCTTCGACGGGATGAGTAGACTGCGCAGAGGCATGCACCAGAGAACATAAGCACAACAGTAACAGGACACAAATCCCAGTTTTCATCCCCAATAATTCCTCAGTCAGTTAGTCTACACTAACACCTTGCTGCAGTCACACAACACCCAACCAAAAAAAAAAAGAACATTACTTGAAGCAATTTTCATCATATATTGTCAATTTCTACTGGTAATGCATTGATGCAGACGGGTTCTGAACCCGGTTATTGGTACTACATCCTGACAACCTTACAAACTAAACTAGCTGACTCAAACATCTGGGATTATCAGTTGTCACTTGTCACACTAACTTGTGAAGTAAACTTTGCCTAATCACTGAACTAACAAATAATACTCATTCTGTCCCGTTCATTTGTTTACCTATTCCATTTTTAGGTGTCACATTCATTTGTTTACCTTTCTAAATTAACAACCTTACAATCAAAATTAGCCCAAAACTGACAAATCCCAGATGAAACAATCTTATAGTATTATACTCCCTAGCAATCAATATTGATAAAGATATTAAATTTGACAAAAACAATAAGAAAAAAAGGTTGAAATTCTTACAAATGGAGTCAGCAGAAACTATAATTCAGGAACTTAAGTTAAAAAAAAAAAAAAAAAAGTGGTAGACTTGGGAGTAGTACCTTAGTAGGAATGTTTCAATAACCGAAAGATATTACGTAGAATTCCAAAAAATACAAGGTACAACTTTTAACTTGTAAGCGTGCGTTGTAAAAAGAAGACGACTTGTGGTCTTACTTAGAGTCTTACTGCGTTGAGAAAGTCAAAGCTTAAAATGGGGTTAGGAAAAAAGATTAGTGGTGGTGGTGGGTTAGTGGAAGATTTAACAAACAAAGTATACACATACGGATTATGGAGTATGATTCGTTATATATTTATATTTATCTGTGTATTATATTTGTAATAATGGCAGACAGAAGAATAGTATTATTGGAGAATTGCAATCAAGAAAAATAGACTTTTTTATGCTGCTATTGCTCTCGTGTGATAGATGAACTTGCTCAACCAAAACCTTAAGGTAATGGTTGAGGCCCAACTATTATAGTTATTCTTAATACGCTCCCTCACTCAGATGCCCATTGGGCTTGAAGAGTGGTTAGTGTGCACAGGCTCCCCCATACCGTGTGCTGGGTTTCCACTCGGAGGGTTTTTGAGGGGTTTTGACGTTGTCAGGATTCGAACACGTGACCTTCGGTCACACTGGCTCTGATACCATGATAGATGAATCATCTCAACCAAAACCTTAAGGTAATGGTTGAGGCCCAGCTATTATAGTTATTCTTAATATCGTGTACGTTTATTATCATAGACTTTTAAATGATGTTAACACTGGTGATGTCAATTTCAACCGCAGCCGATCAAAACTCGATCCGCCAAATTCTAAAATATGGATGAAATCGACTTGAATGGATGATATATAGGATGGATGGAAAAATTTCAGCCGTCATCCATCCATTTTATTATTATTATTATTATTTTTTTTAATTATAATACATTGTTAAGATATAAAATTTTCAATTTCTTCTACATTCAAAATAAATAGTGTCAAATTACGGACTAAAATCCTCTCCAGTACCTTCCAGTGGGTTTTGAGGGTCCGGATTTTGTTTCGGGACGATCTAACGGTTAATTGTCTTAAGGAGGTGTAAGCGTAATAATGATTTTATATTGTTGTATTAGAGGAAATGAATGGTACTGGAGAGAAAAGTAATGGAGAGGATTTTCTCCCGTCAAATTACACTTAAAAATTCTTATTTTTTTTCCAGAGAATAATAAATCATTTTTTTTCCAACTTGAAACATAATAAATACACAACCCGTTTATCACGCGATCCACCGTTTTATCCACAGGTGATGGATGGATGGATGGATGGATGGATGGATGACGAATGATTAGTTTTAGAGTGACGGATTGGTCGGTGAGATTTTAAACTAACGGATGAATGACATATGAGGTTTTACCCGACCCAAACCCGATCGATTGTCATCCATCTGTTACCAGATCGTTGCTTCTTAGCTAGAAAAGGTGAGCAAAGTCCCCAAATTCACTTGCCTGGCGAACCTAACTCGACTTTTTCTCAGGCTTGGCCCTTTTATTCAAATCGAAAAGAAGCATATGTTGGATTATTTTTGGGCCATAGTTGGCCTGAGAGTTTAACTCATATTTTGGCCTAGCTTAGGTCGCTTGCACTCGCATCTATCCGCTAGTTTTTTAATCTAACGAAGCGCGCATTTAGTCACACTATAATAAAGGAAAGGGGATTCGAACATGAGACTTATTGTTTACAATAACTTCATCTTAACCACTAGACCAAGACATCCTCGGTCGCATCTATCGGTTAGTGAAACATTACAAACAATGACTTAACTCTAGGTTTGCAACTTTGCATATTTGAATCTTCACAAATTCTTGTATCTGTTTTAAATTTAAAATGGGTCAAATAACAATCCTTAAAATTCTAAGCTTGCATATTTGAATCTTCACAAAAATAAAATGCTTGGATATTATCAAAAGACTTATTATATCTATGCAAGAGACATGCTATTTGATCCGTTTTAATCTTAAGACGAATAATTCATATTAAGAGAGACATATTGTTGATAAGTAGCTTGTTTAGATGGGATAAGGGTAAGATTATTGGTGAGTCTTGAGACAAGACTCACATGAGTCTTAAGACAAAACTCACTCAAGACTCCCAATAATCTATTAAAGTCTTGACAAAGTCTTAAATTGAGTCTTGGAAATTCAAGACTCAACTTAAGACTCTTGTGGGGTCCATGGCACAATATTTAAGTGGAGTTATCCAATGAATGGATATCACATGTTATTTTATTTATTTTCTTTTTTTTTTCATTTTCTCAAATAAAGTGAAAAAGTAGGGCCTGAGGTAAGTCTGACTGATAATGTATAGAGTCTGAGATGAGTCTGAGCTGAGTCTGAACAATAAAGAAATAATATAAGTTAGTGGAAAGCTGATGTGGCAGAGTCTTAAGATTTTGGTGAGTCTTACCAATAATCATACCCTAAGCCTTTTACTAATTTCAATGCATTTTGTTTTTGTCTTATGTGTCTTAAGGTCAAGAATTTGTGAAACTTAAATTAGTCTTTATTTTGAGCATGGATCATCTCCATTTCTTTTTCTCTCTATTTGTTTTCATTTCCTCTAATACAACAATATTAAATCATTGTTTACTCTCCACCTCACCAAATAGGTTACCGTTGGATCGTTTTGGGATAAAATCTAGGTCATTAAAAGGGAATGGAAGGAAATAATGAGTAAAAGAAATGGAGAGGATCTCAATCACTTTAATTTACATATGGACTTTCCGGAGTATAAATACAATGAAATTTAGCATGTATTTTGCCCTCTACTCTAGTTTTAATCAAGTAATGACGTATTTGCAAGTTGCTAGTTTAAAGGTGTTAGGTATTTATCTCTTTCGATTAGTTGCTAACATTTAGGGTTTAAAGAGTTCATTCG
Organism: Silene uniflora; assembly: GCA_018983105.1. Taxonomy (NCBI): domain Eukaryota; kingdom Viridiplantae; phylum Streptophyta; class Magnoliopsida; order Caryophyllales; family Caryophyllaceae; genus Silene; species Silene uniflora. Next base: position 2,091 of record JAGPOY010006306.1, on the reverse strand, counting down.
AGCCAAAAATCCACTCTTAGCTCATTTAGATCAAAGTTTGGCTCGCTAAAACCTTATTCTTTAAGATTGAAACATATTCAGCTAAATTGAATTCAATTAAGAAAAGAAAGGAACTAAACTGAATGAAAATTAGGTCCAAAGGAACCAAGGTTAATTATTTACCCCAATTCACTCATATTATTACAATTTTTTAAAATATTGTCGTAAATATGTATTTGATACTCTCTACATACCACTATAGCAGTGATATGTTTACACTTGCTTTATTTTTCCCTCGCAAAATAAAGCAAGTGTAAATATATCATTGGGACATTGGAAGTATTATCTAAGAAGGTATTGATGATTTCGATCATGAGTTCATGACCCTTTATTTATTTTTATTTTCCAAACTCTTTAGGAAAAAACTCATCTACGAATCCGCTTAACCCGGTTCACCCACCCTAGGCTAGGCCAAGGTCAGACTTTTGACAACTTGGCCTTGAGTAGCGTCCCATGAAGGTGTGCTTCATGTCATGCCAGTGAAATGCAAATGCTGGCCAAACACGGCCATGCGTGACATGTCGTGCTTGGGCGTGCCTTAATAACAATTCTTCTACTTTAACCCAATTTATTTATATTTTGAGCGTGTTGAAGTCGATCGCGCCTAAGCACACTTTTTTTCTCAAACTTCGCCTCAGGCACAACCCACGGCTCATGGTATGTCGTGTCAGTTCTGTGTTGTGTCAAAATAGGTTGTAAGTTGTGCCGAGGCTTGCTTGCGTGGCCATTTCCATCTCTACTGTGGCCAAATCTAAATTGTTCGTCCTAGTTGCCGAGTTCCACCTCAGTTTATTTGGGGTCAGTACGTTGAATACCCCGTGGGTGCTAGAAAACAAAACAAAGATGTAGAGGATAAACACAAATCCTTATTTGTGACGGTCGATACCCGTCACAAGCTTATAACGGATCAAATAAAAATTCACATGGGGAGAATAAAGACAAGTAATTTGTTATTCCCAATACATTCTACTTTTTGTCTTATCTAATACTCTCTCCACACACTAATGTTCTTATTTGTGTGGAGGGAGTACTTGATTCATTACAAGCTTCGGATAATAAAAGTACTCCGTCTTGCTTGCGACGGGTATTTTGTGAGAGGAAATGGGTAGAGGGGACAAGGTGGGTACCCCCTCATGTGCTTCTCCACTCACCCTTGATGAGTAATTGAGTATTATGTGAGAGAATATGGTATCCGTCACTTATTTATGACGGATAGTGTCCGTCACAAATGAGAATTTGTGCGTAGGAAACTAGGACAACGTGAGACCGTGAGACCGTGACTCTGTGAGTCTCTGACAAGGTCTCCAATAATTGTATTTGGATCTGAAAAAAGGAGGGTTGTTTACAGTTTACCCAAGAAAGGCGTGGGATTAAAGGAACCAATTTTGAGACCTTCCCCAACTTTAGCTTTTGCTCTCTCGTAACATTACTATTTCTTCTAAGTTCTAGCATTACATTAACATATCCGCCCATCCCGGTGTACTAGGGAAAAAAACACATCAGTCCATCCCAAACCTGATATAACCGACCCGATCAAATCTGAACCCGACAGACCCGAAAGCAGGGACGTAGCCAAAACGGAATTCTAGCCGATCGACCTCCAGATGAAGTCTCCTTCACTCCTTGATAGACTAGTTTTGGCCAACTATGCCACTAGAGTAAGACGATATCATTGTTGTTTTCTAATACATATAGGAATTCAAAAAAAGACCCCGTGCCAAGGTGTCACGGTCCGAAACTTTGAGTCGGGACGTGACGCGCACCTTTGTCTAAACACTCGACAAGAATGCAACGAGAGCGTTAAGCACTAGTGTTTGTCAAGCACTAGGCATTCGTAATCGGTCTCGGGGGTGTGAGTCGGGATCCTAGTGGCGATCCCATAAACACGGCTTGTTAGTAAAGTGAAGGCAAATAGTCGTTCACAACAAAGCAACAACAAGCAATACGAAGGCACAAGGTAGGAAGCAGCTTTTCATTCACTAGCACTCCCTAAAGAGGGAAATTTGATATTTACATCCTGGTAGCAGGAAACATTGATTGTGCAGAATAGCG
>JAGPOY010006305.1:12262-22659 GCA_018983105.1 Silene uniflora | reverse complement strand
CTACCATATTGATATTTTGACACTATTCACGAATGAACCTTCAATCGCAATTTTCTCTCAATATATAAGTGAAAATATATTCAAGTGGGATCTTGTTTGATTCGTCTTTACGAGTACATTCAAAATATCTAACTTTTATAATTTTTACAAATACGTAACTAACGATATTTATCGGGTAAAACCCGCGTTGGCAAACGTGAAAAATGAGAGTGGTAGAGTGGATATGAAGGGAGGAAGTACAGTACAAGACAAGTTTTTATTGCTTCTTTCTTTACTCTTTTTTTTTTCCTTTTATTATTATTTCTCTTTTCTTTTATTTCTGTTTCCTGCAAGTCCTCTCTTCCCATTATTATTAGTGTGAGAGAGACCTTGTCAGAAATAATTATCACTCACTTCTTCCCTTTTTTTAATTCCCATTTTCACTTTTTTCTTTTCCTGAGTTTATGTCTTCTCTCTTTTTCATTTTTCTTCATCATCATACCATTTTCATCTAGCCATTTCCAAGGTTTCTTCTTCTTTTCAGCTCTATTATTCATCTTTTTTACCCTTTCTATGCTTTTTTACCTTCATTTTCTTATACCCATTTGTGTATTTTCTTGATTAATTTGTGCTGTTTGCTTTTTTCAAGTTGCTGTTGTTGTTGTTGGCTGATGTTGATGTTCTTTTTTCTCCTTCATTAAACTTAATAATCATGAGTTTCTTTAACTTTATGTGATTTTCTTGTCATCTGGAAACTAATTAAAGAAATTTAACAATCTGGGCATGATTTCTTTACATTTAATTAGTTTTTGACTTAAATTTCTTCTCCATTGAGGTGAATATTCAAGTCTTAGATTTGCATGTACTTCTTCCATTGTTTTGCTGCATTTTTTTGGGCTCTAAAATGAGCTCTTACTGTACATGCAATTTAATTGGCATTTTGTTTGAACTATTTGACCATCTGGGTAGTCTATTTACTCAGTTTTTACTAAGTACTCCCCCGTCCCGGCCATTTGTTTACCTATTTCATTTTTGGTGTCTCAGTCAATTGTTTACCTTTCTATTTTGAAAATGCCTTTGATGGACGGTTTGATCCTCGACACTCAATTTGGTCCTGGTAAACAAATGACCGGGACCGGAGGGAATATAAGCTTGTGGTATTTGATGATCTGGGTCAATTAGTTATTGATTTTTGCAGTATTGTGGTGTGTTTGATACATTGCAGATAAAAGGTGTTTTGTGATAATGCTGAGGAAGAGGACAAGATCAGCTCAGAAAGATCAAGATAAGGGTCATATAGCACCTGATGGCGGAACCGATTTCGACACCCGTTTACAGTCTGATGTTTTAGGGCAAAGGCAAAAGACCAATGCTTTTTTTAATGTACCTGGTCTGTTTGTTGGTTTGAGTCCTATGTCTTCCTCAGAATGTGACTCAGTTAGGAGCCCTACTTCCCCTCTTGATTTTAAGCTCTTCTCTAATTTGAGCAGCTCTTTTAGGTTTCCGAAACCGTCTCTTGAGGGTAACCAAAAGAGTTGGGATTGTAATAAGGTAGGGCTTGGTAGTATTGTGGATTCTCTTGATGATTGTGGTGATGGTAGGAATCTCCCTGAGAAACCCATTCCTTTGTCTAATAGTAAGACTATTCTGATAGGCTTACAAATTAGGAGCAAAGGCCCGAATTCGCCTAGGTGTGCTGATTTTCGTGGGTCACCAAAGTCGATGCCCAAAAACTACCCCATTTTTCCCAATACCAAATTGAGGTCTCCTAATCTTCAAAAGGGTAGCTCTGATGTTTTATTTGAGATTGGAGGAGATCCTTTAGAAACTCACCCTTCTGATATAATCCAGTCTTTTTCTTTGGATTCTAAGAGGGTAGGATTGGAATTTTATAGGCTGGGGACTCGTAAAGTCAATTTGAGGACCCCTAATTCTCGTTTTGAGAAAGAAAGTATTCATGGGGGTTCTAGTTCTGATTTAATTGGACTACTCCCTAATTCTGAGAATAAGTTGAATGAAGGTCCTATGTCAATTGGCTCTGGGAATATAGCTCGGACTCTGTCACCCGAAGAGATTGAACTCTCAGAGGATTATACATGTGTAATTTCACATGGTCCTGTCCCCAAAACCACTCATATTTTCGGTGATCTTGTTTTAGAATGTCACCCAAATGGAGTTGAGTTGGCTAATAAAACTCAGAGCTCTGAGGCTGCACTGATTTGTTCAGAAAAATATTGCCAGATATTAGCACCACCATCACCATATCCAACCAATGATTTCTTGAGCTACTGCTACCACTGCAAGAAGAAGCTGGAAGCGGGAAAAGATATATACATGTATAGGTTAGCCCCAGACCCATTTACTTGACAAATTCTTATACGAGTCCGTCTGACTGAAAGACAATCCTACTAATTTATGTGATTTGGGTTAGTCTCACAGTGAGGCAGTCTCATACAAGAGTTACTAAGTTATACGGGGTATTAAGCTTCCTGTTTAGCTTTGTCGCTATTTGCTACATACATTTTCCTCCTTTGGTAAGCTTCTTTTGTTTGTTCTGATCATTTTGCAGAGGTGAGAAAGCATTCTGCAGCTGCGATTGTCGCCTTGAGGAGATCTCAATTGAAGAGGAACAGGAGAATTCGACTAACAATGCTTCCATGTCCAAGAATGGTGACAACATTTTTGAGAAGAGTATATTTGCTGATATATAAAGCAAACGAAGACTATGATTACTTACTTACCATGAAGTCATTATTACCATGATGGATGAAATCGGTTGGCAAATATACATTGATCATCTGATAATAAAGAGCTGTGCCCTTTTATGTATGTAATAGCAGCCTAGGATGATCATTGTTGGGTTTATTAGTAAAACTGCATCTTCGAATTCATCCGTCATGGTTCTAGTGACTTATGGATCCTAAATTGACTCGTTTTGTTCCTTGAATAACTGTAATCTGAGATATAAAAGCTCAATAGCTTGTTATTTCTGCCAATATTCGGCGACTAAAGGGAGCAGCCAATCTTCTGGCTACCCCCTCAAAAAAAAGGAAGTTTTTTTTTCTTGTTCCTTGATTTTGGTTAACCATCTTGAAAGGAGTTGATGTACAAGCCTCCCATCTGGACATATTATTAAAATGAATATAGTACTAGTTATATGTAATTTGTTCATTTGTTGTGCCTATGACATTTGTTGATGCATGTTTTGGTTGGAAGCAACTTTTAATACTGGAGTAAAAGGTCGCGTACTTCCAAACCCCTGCCAGTGCAAGTATTGGAAGTCCTTGAGGCCGGCATGGTGGAGTGAAGTATGTAAACCAATGAGGTACTCCACAGTCCACCCATTGCCGATTGGTTTTGGGATTGGAACCTCCTTGGACTTATATGCTCGACTCTCTCCTCCGGATGTATTCATCGCGTCCTCATTAAGGTGTCATAATGAGATTTTGGAAGGGATATAATCTAACATCACATCATCAGTTTTCACATGGATGATGTATTAATATTGATTTGGAGAAGCAAGCTTATGTAAGAAACTACATACGATTGTACCTCATTCTCTGCATAAAAGTGATAAAACCTTTGACGTCAAAGTAGATTGTTCTCATCATGTGATGCCGATATGACAAAGGAGGTGTTTTGTTTAACGCTCATCGTTCCATGGTTGTCGGTTAGGCACTCTACATTCTTTATATCTACACATTTACACATCTTAGCTAAGAAAATATTCATGTCGAATGTTACTTCTAACTTAAATATTCATATCGAATGTCTTTTTCCGGGTAGTTAAAACGGAGATGTTGTGAATGACATGTTGTAAGATCAAAATTTCGATTCCCTTAGTCTATAGGTATTATGATTGTCTTGTTATATCACAAAGATGTACAAAGTAGGTGAATTTTCTCCATCAGTTATTGGCTTGCATTCCACCATTTCTTTTTACTTGTTACATAAGTAAATCTTGTTCTCGCCGCTCGAGAGCTCATATGTCCCGATGGTTGCTAGGCTTGCAGAAGCTTTGGATAATGACTCTCCTTCAACCTTACTCCACCAACACGTTGCTGACCCGACTAAGCTATCTCACCTGTATTTGTTCATCTCCGTTACTCAAATGTTGTATTCAATGTTAAATGAGTCAAATGCCATCGATATAAGGGTTACAATTTTACAGTTTCCAACAAAAAATCTACGATTATATGACATATTTAGGTGTTTGTTTTCATTATAAACTACGCCGTATCTGTTTCTCAAAATCCCCTACATACTTCCTCCGTTTTATTAAGTTGTTTACATTTGCCTTTTGCACTAGTCCTTAGGAAAGTTTAAAGTCAGGGTAATTCTCATGGTACTCCTGAGGTTTGCACTTTTTTTCCCGAATACCCCTGTTTTTGTTAGACTGGTCATATCTCTTAAATAGTCCTACCCCTCTTCTTGATCTCTATATCAAACCAAAGGTAAATAAATAAGGGAGACGGACAGAGTACTAACCGAAGGTCACCCAAAACTGTAATATCGCCACTTGAAAACCTAACTATTTATTTAAGAGACGAAACCAAACTAGGTCAATAACACACTTTGTTATATATGATCCTTTCCCAATAAGCCCACTCCATCATCTACAAATATATATATATGTGCCTCACAGCCCAAAGTAGCTAGCTAGCCTTGTTATATTTGCTCAAGAGTAAAAAAAAGATGGAAGAGATCACAAAAAAAGGGTTAAGTATGTTAGTAATGGTGATGTGTTATAGCATAATGGTAGGTATTTCAAATGGTACAACATTCCAAGAGTGTTATATCCCATGCTATATTCTTTGTGCTATTCAACCAACACACACTCTCTCTTATTGTGCATTTGAGTGTCTTAGGGATTGTATTATCCCTACCAACACTACTTTTGTTACTTCCTTCCATTTTTGTAACCTTGGTTGTGCTTCTTCTCATTGCACCAACATTAGCACCCTCCACCACCCAGGTACATATATCTACTCTTCATGTTATCTTACTCAATTTTTGTACAGTACGTGTGTACTGTCCAAGTGTCGGATTCAACTATTTTCTCAAAATCATCATACCTTTGGTTTAAATTGAAGTCATACAAGAGAGGCCTCTACTAGGCTTGTCCTCAGTGGTGGAGTCAGGGGAGGACTAGCAGAGGCGCTGACCCCCACTGAAACAGGAAAATTTCATAGTTTTTAGTTAAAATCTTTGTCTTTCTTCGAGTTTTCCTTATATCATTAGTGGTTCGCCCAGTTAAAATTTTCGACCATGTTAAGTGCAAAACCTAACTCCGCCACTGCTTGTCCTGCAAGTAACAATCAACTTAAGAAGATGAGTTATGACTAACTAATCTGGGATTTTGGGCTTGCAGGAGGAAAGGAAGTAGAAGGATGTGTAAACTCTTGCTCTGGGGTATGCAAGAACAGCTACTTGGCTCCATAACAACAACAAATGATGTTTGCATATTGATTTATGTATTTTCCTATTGCATTTTTGTGTCAAAAAGTTTATGTATTTGTGGCTAGCTAATTGGTTGGAGAATTTGGCTATGTGCTTTATAATTAATTATTGTTAGCTTGCTTATCTTACGCCTTTTGATTGTAACATTGCCTCAGATAATTAATTTCTTAATCGTTGTGTCCATGCATTGTTGTCCCTAATCATAACAGCGATTCGAAATATGTCATTCTTTTCCACATTTTCTCTATTAATTTAAAATTAAAATAGCTTTTTGAGACCAACATATATAACGTGTGTTATAATAGTAGGGAGTATTAAATTAGTTAATTAGGTAAAACAAAGTGTTACTATTAGTGGTATCGAATTTTAGTACCACCGTCTCACGTACACTGCATAAGTTTTTACTAATACGATGAAATCTTTATAAAGAATGTGAGAGGGTGATACTGCACTCTGGGTACTACTATATGATCATACATGCACATGTGTGCGGGTCTTTCAACATAGGGCTCACTTTAGTAGGACGGAATAATGATGCACTTTCTAGGCTTTCGATTACCCCAATCCTCATTGAGACGGACACTTTTCGTCACAAAGTGAAAACGGATCAAATGTTGTCATTTTAACGACCATTTGTCCTGTTTGGAGTAGCTTAGAAAATTGTTCTGAATACATTTCGTCTTAAATGGATTACGTTTAGCCCGTCTTCAGACTTCAGCCATACTTTGTTTAAATAAAACGTACGTAAATTTGGATTGTAACTAAGTGAGTCACAAGATGGTGTTATTTGAGACATGTCATTGTATAGTGTTTGAAAGTAAAGAGTTAAAGACACAGCTAACACAGGAGAGAGATCACGGGTACAAATACTTGTTGCTTTTTGCCAAGAAAAAACAATAGTAAGCCTCGCATATTGATTGATCTATCCAGCCCGTGATTCTCAGATAAAATGATGCAAGGAATCCAAATCGTGAATAAGCCTTTGATTAACTTTGTCTTCACTCTTTGTCAAATAATATGAACACAACCTAGAATGCAAAGAGAGACGATAAGTGGAGGGAAATGCTATATATATATATATTCTCGTGTGCCTTGAATCAGAGACCTATATAATTATATAGCAAAAAAAAAAGGAGAAAAACTATTGTTAATCATATTAGAACAGACCTCGTTACATTATAATGTGCGCAACTTCTGTTGAAAAATATTTGAACCCTTCAAATGAGAAATTAAAGTTTCTCTAGCTTGACATTTAAATTTAAATTTGTGTGTTGATAAGGGTTTTCGGTAGATGATCTTTGTAATGTGCATAGTTCACTATTTATAAGTAAGAAAAGATCTATTTTGTAACAGCGGTCAAAAAAAAAAAAAAAAAAATACCTATTTTGTAACTTCAAACATAACAATAATCTTCTAAGAATTTGTCTAAATCCAAAGTCCGTGTAATATACATTAGCCCAAAACAACACTGAATCCGAGTATTACTAGGGGTGATAATAAGACGAGATAGCTAGCGAGCAACTCAAGATCGGCTCGATCAAACCTCGGCTCGAGTCCTGTGCATGTCAAGCCAAACAAGGCCAAGTTCGGCTCAAAAGCTTACAAGCAACTTGCTATTTTTTTTAGGGTGTTGATTTTTGCGGTACACATTTTACTCATTATAGTACAATGTTGACAATTTTAGCCCTAACATTTCTCAAATTTACCGTCTACTACATTTGAAAAGAAAAAGAAAGAGAGAAAAAAAAGAACACCTAAAGCAAATTCACACCACCACCGCCACCATTCACCACCGTTGACCACCTCCTATCGCCCCTTCCCCTTTGCACGACCGCCCCTTGTCGACGGATAGCGTCGGTGACTGACGACGACCATACACGACACTCCTAACACTAACTACATTTCCCCCTAAATTAAACCCGCACCTCGCGCCGACCACACACAGCATTGCTAACACCCGAAATCTCGCCCTCATGCCGTCGACATCCTGACACCCTCCGCCTACACCGTCGTCTGACCACACTGCCTCACCAGGGCCACCACCACCAAAGGTGAACAATAATTTAATTTTTAATCAAGATAAACCCTAAGTCAAATAAAGTCCAACAAAATGAAAGAAAAATGATTAATTTGATTCATAATTATGAAATTAACGAATTAAAACTTGTTGTACCTACAAATTATCATCTATAATCGAAGAGCTTTGTTTAAATTGAGTGATTATAGGGTTTTTTTTTTCTGTACTGCGAAAACAAACTACGTTTATTTTTCGGAATTACTTTTTCACATACGGATTTTACTCTTTCACATACATTTTTGCATTAATTTTCCATATCATAACCTTTTCTAAAACTTGGACAAATTATGTCTTCTCCATACATTTTCCCTAAAATCGAATCTAATCGATCTACAAATTTGCATAATGGATTAGAATTCTCCAATTAGTAAAGTAATTTTGTTGTTTAACAATTATTAATATGTCTAATGGAAATTATTAGAGTGATTTTGGAAGGTGTGCGGTGGTTCGGTGATTTTACTGCGTTTTATATGATTGAATGCTACTCTGCAATTAGTATCAAGATAGATTTGACAGTGCCTTGATCCACTAGCAACAACGGCTAAGCATTTAGTATAGTTTCTTATTAGCATTTTCACACAAATATTTTGCTCACCATCATTCATTTCAATCATTCACTGTACGGGCGATTATTCACCAAAATTTCATTGTGCAAGCCATTCCTTTGTTTCCTTTTTTTTCTTTTCATTTCACTTTTCGGTGAGGTCAGCCTGACAAACGATGGCCGGTGACTGAACTGATCGGAGTAAGGGGTGTTGAACAGAGGTGGTGTTGGTGGTGAAAGGAGATGAGGAAAGGGAGAAAGAATCAATTGGGTAAAGGAATGAAAAAAAAAAATGACAAGGGTAAAATTGTAAAAGACGTATGTGAAAGAGTAAAATCCGTATGTGAAAAAGTACGTCCCTTATTTTTAACACTAATTTATTTTTCTACAATCTTTTTAAGTGAGTTTAATTTACATTTAATTCAAGAAATAAAATAATCTAACAAAAAAAATTGAGCACAGTGACATAGCCACGTTTAGTATAAGTGGGGTCCTAAGACCCAAATTCAAACCCTCATATAAGCATTTTTAGCTTGCTTGGGCAGAGCTAACTTGAGCAACGAGCCAAGCACGAGTCTCACCTTCAATGTCAAGCTCGAGCTTGATGAGCTTAAGCTCGGGCCAAACAACCTTATTAGGCTCATGGTCAGCTTGGCTCTTATCACCCCTACGTATGAAAAACTCATTTTTCATCCTTGGTATGAGATGAATGATGGGGGATGAGAAGAGTTTTCAACCTACTTCAAAAAAAACAGCACAACTGACGGAAAATTTTCTCACAATAAACTATTCGATAATGATACTTCTTGAGTTCTATCAGTGTATATGACCAACAGTAATAAAAATCCGAGATACCAAAAATGGACAAATTTCCTGACTAAAAAACATCCAGAAGTAAAAGGGCATCTCTATCCAAAAACAGCACACCCCATGTTTATTTTTGCACCAGCAGTGAAGGACGTAAATGGAATTTTACTTCATCACCTGCTAACGAACAAAGAATCATAGTTCTACCTGAGAGGTTGCTGGTTGTAATGATTCTTCTCTTTCTTTTTCGCAGCAGCAAGCCTCGCATTCCGTGCAGCGGCTTCCGAAGCAGCTGCCTTTGACGCGCCGTCCATCTCTTTGCTTGATTTCTTTTTCTTTGAAGCCGCCAGCTTCTTTAGGCGCTCTTTCACGTCAATTGAGGATGCATCCTCATCGGCCGGCTCTTTGCCAGCTGATGACTCGGTTTGATCAGGAACCACCTCCGAGCTGTTGGGCTGTTCTTGACTTTCTTTGGCTTCTTTGGAAGTCTTGTCCTTCTTTTTCTTCTTCTTAGCACTTTTAGACTCAACTGGCATGCCGTCATTCTTATCTCCGTTGTCGGTCTCTCGTACTTTGTTTTGCTCTTCTGTTTTCTTGTCTTGTGCAGCACCTATAAAAAGTATTCAAGAGTTAATGGCACTCCATTGTATCTTGAGCTTGGGTGGCACAACAATGAAAACAGACAAAGGTATAACTGTTAACTATCAACACGTCACTACAGTTGTGTATCGTGGGGACCTGAGATGAGACTTGGATCCAAGCGACCTTGTATTAAATCCAAGCAATCTTTTCATAGATGTTTTGCTCCCAATCCAACCCGGGGATCAGATTGATTATAGAAACATGAGTTTAATTAGTCAATCTATCAATGAACAAGGAAAAATACTATCTAGGCGAGTTATCAACAACAACAACATTAGAGCTTTAACCCCAAAATGATTTGGGGTCGGCTGACATGAATCATCCTTTAGAACCGTCCATAGGCGCACACCTCAAAATGCGAAAATATAGAAAAGGAGAAGTGAAAAACAAAGGGGAGTGAAACATAATACAAAAGTCAAGGTAAACGTATAGGTTTTAAAAGCAAAGTCCGGATTTCTTTTATAAAAAAAAACTTAGAAATCTAAATTGAGAATAAAGATCAAAACGATTTTGAAAGCCGAGGAAAAACTTAAGGGTCCGGAATACCTTAAAAGTGAACCAAGTATTAATCTAGGCGAGTCATATTAGCAAAATTTTTGGAACTTCTTTGCAAAATACCTGACCAACAATGAACACTTCCATACTGCGTCACATCCGTTACTCGAAGTTGAGTCCATGAAACATAGCCTAGTATGGCTTTCCAGTCCAAGTAAACGTGGTTCAATTAAACTCAGTGTAGAGGAATGAATATCACTTTACAACGCAGAAAGCCTTCGGAAAGTTTACAACTTAATTCTGAAAGGCATATGGCAAACTGACGCAGCAAGGGCCCAGGGCCGTAAAGCCTAAGGTGCAAGGCTAAGGAGCATGCCTCGTGCACATGAGGAG
>JAGPOY010006304.1:0-10398 GCA_018983105.1 Silene uniflora | reverse complement strand
TTTTTTTTTCAAACATCACATGTGAGATGATCTCTGAAGTTGGAAGAGCGTGATCTTTGTGAGGAGGTTTTCCTTTGCTTGTGTGATATTTCTTCAGCATATTATGGATGGTATCGTGTGCCGTGCCCTTCTAACACAGTGACGCTGCTATTAAGGAAATTAGGGTCGAAATGATCTCTTCATGTTTTGCTTTGGACAGAAGCGATCTACTCATTTAATGGCTTGGTACTTGCCACTGAGATGCTGATTGCGCAATGTATCTAGAATAACTGGTGCAGGATAAACTTTTTGAAAAATCTGCCTTCTCTACTCCTTGCACCGATATGGGCTTGCATTTCACCGTGGATGGCTGTGGCCTTCCTAAGTGGTACAGTGCAACCTCAATTTATCTTTGATATTTGCATTTGAAAGATGCAATTCCTGACCGTCTTTAAACTTCTCAAGTATCAACTACACGTAATTGTTAACACTTGTTTAAGTGATTCTAAAATTAGTTATGTCAGAAAAGCTTCTCTAGGACATGAGCTGTATCTGATTTAAATATTCATCCATCATACATAGATTTTGAAGAGAGAGGGCTTTAAAGGGTTCTCCTTGATCTTTTAAATTGAGTGATTTGACTCCCTAGTTGCAGACTTCTGGTACTACTATCGATAATCATTGTATTTCAAAGTAGCTTCTCTGTTAATAATTTAATTTGAGCTGTTTATGAGTCGGAATTTCCGGTGTCCTGAGTGAACTAAGCTGTGAAAATTTTTATGATCCGTTGTAAATGGGCTTTTGAATATGAGACTTAACACTTTCTTCGTTTCTTGATACCATTATTGACTGTGTTTATGAAAAAGCTTAACTTTGAAGTTCAGAAGTGACCCACCAACCCTACTGTTACATTTACAATCACTTTTCAAAGCTTGTAATGCAAGGTTGTTGCATTAATCATTATATGAAATTACTGTGGACCTTTTACCATATTTGATTTACAAAACGCAAAATTGAGAATAGATCCCTTGGTCTATTTGTAAAGTGAAACTCCTTAGCTACTAAAACTCGGGTCTTGTTTAAAAAAAATTGAGTTTTGGTGGGCCATTGTGTGTAATAAATGCCGGTATTTGTATGTTAAGTTTATTCATTTATATACTCGCAATTTATTTACCTGTGCTAAGAATATAAAAATTAATATTGGCTCTCTGTGTACGAAACAGAATAAAAATGGTTCACGTTGACTGTGGAAGGTTGTCAATATTTCTGTTGGTTGTGGGTGGTTATTTGTTAAGTGGAAGGCATCTGTAATGTTTTTAAGAGAAACAAGAGATTAATTCCTCATTCAGAAAGCTGAGATTGTGTTAGGACCATAGATGACTGTACTGTTTTTCCTCATTCATGGCATAAATCTATCTTGTCCTTAGCTACAGTATCATCCTTGCATCTGATAGAATATTTATGTAGTTTGGACTTTGGACTGTATCTGAACATCAAGCCTTTCCGCATATGTACCAGCCCTTGAAAGTTGAAACTACATTCATGCATGTTTATCAGCAGCGTATTGTACAAAAATTGAAAGAGACAGTGTGTTGCTTTGCAGTGCAAATAATTGTGATGTTGACGAAAATGGAGTGCGGTATATGGTCTTTTGCCGTGTTATCATGGGAAATATGGAGATGGTTCATGCTGGATCCAAGCAATTCCATCCTAGTAATGAGAACTTTGATAGTGGAGTTGATGATCTTAAAAATCCACGACAATATGTGGTTTGGAGCATGAACATCAATACTCACATATATCCTGAGTATGTTGTTAGTTTCAGGGTTCCCACTAACTGTGAAGGTGATTTTTATCCGCTCTAGTGCTTCTACATGTGCTCTGTTTCTTACCATTCGTGTATCATTTCACAGTATATTTTTTCCTCTCATTGCATTGTTGCGTCATATTGTCGTTACATAAATTTACTGGGAAGACGTATTTATTTGTTAGCTCTTGCAAGCTGTTCCAAGGTTCTGTATTCTGTATCTGTTACTGCCCTAGGCTAGTAGTGAGTTGCACACCAAAACAGTGGAGCTAATTAGTGGTAACAAAGTTCTCCTGAAGACGCAGTTGCCTAACGAATCTCCTTCTAAGATATCCGTTTCTTGTAATTTTCTCCCTTTGCTTTCAAGTCTTGTATGTTATACATTTTGCTGAGTGTTATTTTTAACATCTAATGCAGGTTCTTTTCCTAAGAATAACCACAAACAAGAAATATTAAGAGTTAACCCCGTTAGTGGAAGTTCTTTTGATCCGTGTAAAGTGGGGGCTGCAATTGACATAGTAAGTTAATTGAAATTTGTGTGATTGGAACAGTTTCTCAGATTTTCTATACATGCAAGTTTTATTCATGTATGTAATTCAGTTTACATGGGAGATGACGTCTTGAACTGTTACCATCTATTGCGGCCTGTTTCCCTTTTTCATAGCTATTCTGGATTTCTGGTTCAATGATCTATTGTTGTCCTGTTTCGCTAGAGCATTAAAATGGTGTCATTGCTTAAATGCCGTGGTTTTAAGGTGACTTGACCTAGAGTTTATTGTTATCCTCTATCGTCAGAGTATTATGGGTACTTGTCCTTGGAACATCTCCCTTAGGCATAACAGGAAATTGATTATTGTGGTGGGTCTTTCGCTGCTTTTTAATTTTGCAGGACGAGCACATTCTTATATGAACTAATATAAAGTTACTAGGCTTTATTGCGAGATATTTCTCACAACTGACATTGGTTATATGGAGGGAATAAAAGTGAAGGTGGAGGGAGTAATATTGATTATTGATTATTGATTAGTTTCTGTTCGACGTTCTTCTGTTTAACTGTTGAAGATTCATCTGTTACTGAACAGCTTCTGCATGTTTGTTGCAATTGTAAGCTGTATGCAGAGTGTGGGATGGTATGGGATTTGAATAAATTTAAATCAATTAGCTGAGTGTTTTCTCCAAAAGGGCAAAAATGATAATTGTTGTTATAAGTTCTTCAGTTTTTGCTAAAGGTATCTCTATTATTGAATTGCCACTGCATGTTTGTTACTCTTAAGCTGTTTGCCCAATCGAGGATGAAATCTCTGTTAAGGGTAAATTTAATGACTGAGGGTTTTCTTGAAGAATGGCAAAATGATTACTGTATCTTGATTGTGATGTGTGTGTACTATTTCTGTACATTTGAGTTTGTCTTCGTAGTTGAGTGTTCTATTATTGTTTTATCCCTATTCGGGCGCAGGTAAGTGATCATCAGTCAAATGTGACACGTGATGGAAGCAAGGAAAGGACTGTTAGTTTGAATTCAACTACCACGAGAGTCCCGAAATCCCCTTGGATGCCTTTCCCAGTGTTGCTTGCAGGTATTTCGAAGCAAGTTCCTTCCAGTGACATGAAGGTGGTGCTTGCACACTATCAACAATTTAGGGTATGAAGTGTTTCTTTTCGCTTTCGGTAGTTTCCTTTTGTCATGCCCTTCCTGATGACCTGATGTTCCTGTGTATGTGACCCTTGCGTTCTTGTATGTCAGAACAAGTTAATCAGCCGTGAGAATTTTGTGAAGAACTTGAGACTAATAGTGGGAGATACTATTTTGAAGACTACTATAACGCAGCTTAACAGCAAGGTATAGTTTACTGTTTGTTGAGTGTGATCATCTAGTATTTCTGTTATTTGGATGTGAATGGATGCATTGGGCATTATACTGTTATATAGACCTAGGCTTTAAGATGTCTTGTGTTTACAAGTATAGCGGACTTCTTAAGAGTGTTATTAACCTTGGTTTTTTCATTCGAGGAAAATTAGACAAGTTGAAGGTGGTTTTTCTTTAAAGAAAAAAAAAAAAATTAGCAAAAGAAAATAACATGGGTAAGCTGTCTGCTTGGCTTTTGTTGATTAGTTCGTCCTCCATGGATATCCTGGTCATCCTTGCTTAATTTGACATAGGGGGTGCCGTGGTGGAGCTGGTACTTTGGGCCAGGTTTGCTCAGCTCACATGTAAGATTGTAGAAAATGAATGAAGTGCTAACAATTTGGTGTTTGAACCATTGGATGTGAGAAGTATTTGTGTTTGGTTATGAGACATCATTCATGAATCTAGACTCTGGAATTAAGGCCTCTTTATGTGGTGGTAGCCGTGGTACCTTATTTGTGTTTGGTTATGAGACATCATTCATGAATCTAGACTCTGGAATTAAGGCCTCTTATGTGGTGGTACCTTATTTGTTTTTATCAGTGAGGGCTTGCTTGGAGTAGGGCTTACTTGGGACAAACGATTGGAACGGAAATTCTTACTGGGGTAGTGAAGCTGAAAACAATAAGTGGGTGAAGTGGTGGTAGGGGCCCTTGATAATAAGGGAAAGTAAAAATTAATGCCAAGATGGAGGTATAGTTACCCATTCCCTTAGGCCTTGTTAGGATACCAAAAAGGGAGGGAAAGGGAGGGGAGGGAGAATGGAGGGGGTCATTTTCCCTCCAAATATTTCCTTTGTTGGAAGGTAATAATTTGGCTTGGAGGGATCCATTTTCCATGCCCTCCAAATCCCTCCACCTCTTTTTTTGCTAACAAAACAATGGATTTCTGATTCCTCCCAACCCCAACCTAGGTAGCACGGACACTCCTTCTAAATAGCCGTTCCGTGTCCGACGTCGTGTCGGACACCTGGACACCCAACACTCGTTGGACACACACCTAAACATGTTACGTATAACTCCGACGAGTAATAAAATGTCAAAAGAGATTGATTAGGAGATGGGTTTGGGTTGGAAATGAGAATTAGTTATAGTCAAGGTCAAATTTGACCTCACTTATTTAAATTTAATATCGAATACATTACAAAATTAAAATCACACGTTATTTATAACCAGCCAATATATATTTTATTAAATTTAAATAGCGTGTCCCATGTCCTAAATTTCATGGGATGCCATATCACGTGTCCGTGTCCGTTTTGGGGCTACCTAGATTCCAACACACCCTTAGGCCTTGTTTGGATAACAAAATAGGAGGAGAGGGAGGGGAGGGGGAAGGAAGGGAAAGGAAGGGGAGGGGAAATGGGAAGTTGTTTGGATACAATTTCCGTCCAAAGCTTTCCAATGGGTGAGAGATTTCGATTAGGCTGAGGAGGGAACATGGATTCCTCCAAATCCCTCCATCCCCATTACTTGCCAGCCCCATTAATTGTTAAGGGAGAAAAAAAGGAGGAAAGGGTAATGCATAACCTTCGTAACTTCTTTTTGGTCTCTTTCCTGGTATCCACCACCACTACTACCTCTTATTTTCTTTGTTTTTCAAATTACCCCTGTCACAATCGCCATAATCCAAGCAAGCCGTGAATGAGAGATTCTCTGATGGTCTCCTTCTCAAGAAACCCAAAAATATGTGAACGCGTCCATCATGCTTATATAACCTTTGTCAAGTAATACTGGTGTTGTGTTTTTTTCCTTGATTCTCCTTTTCCATTCTAATGGCAGACGAGCAAGCCAACTAGGTTTGTTTCTTAAAAACTTTGCCGATGGCCAACTGTTTTGCATTAGGCTCTTCTAATGAAGGCCGTTTAGTTTAGACTATTATTATTTAGGTTGCGTTACTTGTGTATCTAGAAGCTCTCCAATTCTCTAGTGTTAGTTTTCCACCCACTTTTGATATTCAGCCCATTTCCAGAATATTGTTAAGATGCCGTTTTTTTTTTTTTTCTTTTCTGATCAAGGACTTCGTCGTAAAATGGTGTAGCTCTTGTCATACTTTGATTTACCCTTGAAACTTGGGCTTTGTTACTCTGTTTCTGGTTTTTGGTTTTGCTCGAGAGCTCAGATTAGTTGCCTAACCGATTAACGCTGTAGGTATCCGGGAAAAATGGCACGTTTATGGGTGCACAGAACCATGACATAGCTGGTTGAAGAGGAGGTCATTTTGCTTCTAGAAGGTGATAATGTGTCGACATGAAGGTTGTGAATAAGTAAAGGGTTTCGACTTGGTGGTTTCCTCAACTTTGGTATCCGCAAGTGTTAACGTTTGAACTTTGTCCTCAAGTCCTATAGTATTGTCGTCTGTCCAATTATAAGATTTTAATCTGGTTTGTTAGTAGTTATGTTGTGTTTTGTACTCTAAAATCCGAACATTAGATATATTAGTGCCTATGCAAAATAGAAATTGTTTGCTTAATATCTTGAAGTACTTTGACTAGCACTTTGTGTTTTAAATTTGATATGTCGTGCACATTATTTTAGCTTGAAATGTCAGGTCTTTTTTTTGTTGTTGATTTGAGACGGTAATTTGCTTCTAGAAGCTGATAATGTGTCGTTCTTAAAGGTTCTCGACTTGAGTGGTTTCCTCAACTTCGGTATCCTACGGTTTGAACTTCATCGTCTGTCCAATTATGTGATTTATAATCTAGTTTGCGTGGTGTTCTGTTGTGTTTTGTACTTAAAATCCAAAAATGAGGTATGGATTTTAAAATTAAAATGAATTAAACCCCCTTGGAGCCTCGGCTTAATATGAAAGTGAATCAAAGCTTGTAGAGACCTAGCCAAACAAAACAAGGATACCAATCCTAAGCCAACTATTTCTTTTCCGTAGTTTTTTTTTTCATAATATTTCCTTACTCTACCCTACTCAAACAAAAAGAACCAAATTTTCTCTCTTTTCCATACCCAAAACATAAGCAAGTTGCTCATAATTTTTTTAGTTAAGGAACAAAATTGTAATGCTAAACAACAAATTACTTCGTTTATCTATTCAATCGATTGATTTTGTTTGGATTAAGTTCATTGGATAAATCTCTTTAATTAGGGTTTTAATTTGTTTTAATTATTATAAGTAGGCTTTTAGATGCAGAACTCCACAATTAACCTAGGTGGTGGAGGTGCGAGGGTGGTGCGACAAGGGAGGGGCGTTGACAAGGGCGGCAGCATCAGCACAATGACGGTAAGAGGTTAGTGGTAGGGGCGAAATGACGGTAGAGGCGGTGGTCAGGTAGCAGGGCAATGAGTAGTTGTAGGGAGGCCTGACTGCGCGAGTTCGGCGAGTGGTGGTGATGCGGTGGATGAGGTGGCAGAGGGTGGTGGCCGGTGGGTTATGCGTTTTTGAGTTTTTTTGTTTTTTAATCGAAAAAGGAAGGGAGAGGGAGAATGGGGAAGAAATGAGACGGGTAATTGTGTAAATTATGTACATGATTGAGTAAATCACGTACATGAAAGAGCAACACCCTTCTTTTATATGTTAAAGCACTCGGGCCTAACATCATCAATTACTTCGGTTTCAACTAACACATTGAGTTAAAAGCTGGAAAAAATAAGGGCTATATCTCTCGAGGTAATGTGATTGATTAAAATCTAACTGAAATGAACTTTGTTACGATATGTGTGTCAAGCTTCCATTTTGAGTTCAATGGACTATGTTTGCTATGTTTTAATTGAAATTTAGTGGGAGTGTGATAACATTGTTGGGAGGTGGACGCTTAACGTTGATAACCCAGCAGTCAAATGGTGTACTCATGCGAGGTGGTGTCATTGTGCATTGATCACCAACTTGACTTACTCTTTTTGCTTTTCTATTGATCGTTAGCTACGGTATATGTGTAATAACCTTTTACACATTTTAAAAATATATTTTATAATTGTTTCTTGGTATTTTTTTTTTCAATACAAGAATAAAAAGCGGTTTTATTAGAATGGTTAAAAAGATCAAACTTGAATTCCTATCACATATCCTCTTATTTTTCTATCTCATAATTCCTCCTCGGTAAACCTTGTTTTCCTAATTTCTTGCCTTTCCTATTAGCCGTCGTATTCTAAAAGTCTAAATCTATGAATTACTTAAGCCTATGATACTCATCATTTATCTCGTTAGCTTTAATATTCCATTAACCTCGTGACTTTTTTTTTCTACAACCGATAACACTTACTCGCCTTTCGAGTTTCTCGTTCTACCGCCTGCCAGTTCATGACGGTTGTTTTTCAGAGTGAGAGATATTTTGGTCCCTAATCAAGATCTAAGGTACCACGATTATACTGTCCCTATTACTCTTAATATTATTTGAGGTTATATGTTTATGTTATTTATTACTGTTATATGTGCTTAAATTGATTATTGACAATTGTAACATCCCCATAAATCGGAACCTGTTCATCTAGGTCATTCCGAACCAGGGAGGTGTCACACACATGGTTTCACAAGTTTGTAGTGCGAACTTAACGAAGATGAAACAATTTAAGGCAAACGGTTTTAAGTCGATAACATAAGATAGACAAAGTACGACAATATCGAAGTTATTACTACAAGTTCAAGAGACCTCAATTAGGTACAAACCAAATAAACTAGTGGAGTCTTAATGTCAAAAGTTAAGGATAACAAATGATGACACGCCATGTGAAGACCGCTCCCTAAGCCTCTGTGCTGAACTATGCATGCCCACTTGTCAACACTGCTCCCCATATAGGCGGATATCACCATATGGTTCACAACAGACATTTGAAACAAGGTTAGCTTTAACAATACAAATGTCCAACTACTCATGCTACTAAGACTAAACATGTGAATATGTAGTGACTGTTAATACAAATGCTTAAGGAATTACATACTAATAAAAGATGCATATGAAACCAACCAACGTAACCCTGCCTCCACCACTCCGGTGCCAGTAACACGTCCACGACACCGCAATCACACAAGGTACTTGGAGCACGTCCGTGGTACCGGGGCTGAAAGCGACTCAGATCCCCTGCCACACATCGTGTCTCAACCACATGAGTCCCTCCAAACTCAAGCCATTAATGTGCACATCCCTCTTGGAGTGGGAAGCTCCAAGAGGAGACTCAAGCGGAAGACGGTCTCCCAACCACCTTCCGTCTCCTCAACAACAACCAACCAAAATCCGAATCAACCAATACATGTTTCTCCATCAAGCAAAGTCATACAAGATGATGCATCACAACAATTAATACCTTCACATTAAATGCATTTCATAATACAACAAGATGCTCAATTCCTCATTTAACATACCTATTTCCCAATTAGCCTAGTACATGTTTTAATGCATTTATCTAATGATATTGGTCCCATCATTTATCATGAACTATCAACATGTATAATTCATTAACCCTAATTACTCACTATACAGGTTATAATGCAATTTCTAAGGGAACATGCAATTACTACAAGCAATGAACAATTGGACACCCATATCATTAAAACTAGTAGGGAAGAACCCTACATTGTTATCTTCTTCAATTCCTCAAGTTAAGGACTAGAAATGCTCCTCAATGAAGCTTCCTACACAATATTAAATGCTATCTATTACTACTATATTCCACATCAAAATTCACTAATTAACAATAACTAATTACTAATTACCCTCTTAATTTCCCACTTAATTAACATAATCTTAATTAATTACATACTAAAATTAGGGTTCAATAAGAATTGAAGATGATAATAAATGTGCCTACCAATACAAAGGATGAGCACGGGAAGGATTAGAGAGGAATTCTACCACAAGATTACTACTTCTCTAACGTGAGAGGGTGAGGATGAGGTATGAGAGGTTAGGTGGAGTTTTTTTTTTTTTTTTTCGACAACAGTAAACTTTTATAAATAAAATAAAACTAGTACATAGGACACATTAATGTACAAACAAAGGGGCATTAGGAGCCCCAAAGCTACGTAAAACCCAAAGAACAGAAAAAACGGTACAAGTAGTTCCAACCGAAGAGACAAGACGACTTTTCTTGAACGGTGGATGGTAATGAGTGTCAAACTCGATTAAGTGGACATCCTTCCGCTTCATCCTTGTAACGGTAGTAGTTTTGCGGGTGTACTTGCAAAAAGAAGCTGAAACGTCGACAACAACCAAACAACGTTTCTTCGTAGCGGCAAAAGCACAACTCTTGCGACCTTTAGGGTGGCAGTGATCCACAATGAGTCGCTCTTTGCTAAGCGAAAGATCCCTCACAGCTGCAAACTTAAACCGAACCGATGAGATCTTAGTAGCACAAGGAGAGTCCGAATTAAGGCGTGTCTTCTTGATAAGTGCATAATTTGTATACTTTAACCCCTTTTGTTAGCTTCGTTTTACATGTCTTTTAGCACTTATCTTAGTGTTTTGAGCTAACAATTGTACTTTTAGTCTTCTTTGTGGAAATTGTCATGTTTTGTAGGCACATTTGGTTTTATGAGCTAAATTACTACAAAATGAGCTAATTTGTGTACAAGACTAAGAGCAAGCTTCAAGATGGGCTAAGCATGGAAGAAATGGACTAAGCATGAGGTTTTGTATGGATTGGCATGATTAATTTGATGGACCAAATGCAACAAATACAAATGCAAGTCAACAAAAGTCAAGCCCAAATTAGAAAGTCCAAATAAGGAGAGAAGATCATAAAAGAGAAGATGAAAAGTC
>JAGPOY010006303.1:0-10398 GCA_018983105.1 Silene uniflora | reverse complement strand
GTCCCGAGCCTCCTCCACTTTGAGGGTCTCTGCAGCCAGACGCTCCTCTGCACGAGCCAACTCCCCCCTCAAGTCAGCCACCCTCCTGTTGAGCCCAGTGCACCGATCCTCCATGTCAATCAGAGACTGAGCAAGCTCCTGATTTTTGTGGTTGACAGCGCGACTACCAGCTTTCACCACCTTAATCATCCTCCTGTTGTACAAGGAAGACTGGGGAGTCTGCAAGGGACAAGAAGGCATCCGCATATATGACAAAGCAGAGGCAAGGAAGAGGAAATTCTAAAAAACGTGAAGACCGATTACCATGAAAGCATTGTGCACGTCATTGGACGCCATCTCCTCGGGCTCAAACTCCTTGAAGGTCTCAGCCACTGCGGGGAACAGCAGCTGATCTATTTCAGGCCAATAGGGGGTAGCATCAACATTGCCAAAACCTTTAGGGAACTGAAGAGTGATGTCGTCAGCAATGGTGACGGGACTCCCAGGAGGTGTGGGAGGATGACGTGACAAAGGAGTCACCTCTAGAGGCCGAATAGCAGGACGGCTAGCAGGATGGGCAGATCGGAGACGCACAGCTATAGGTTGGGCGGAGGCAGCAGCAGGTGAAGCGGCAGGAGCAGGGGCAGGTCTCTTTGAAGAGGAAGGAGCGTCAGGACTTTAAGCAGCCCTCTTCTTGGTAGCACTTTGGAGAAGAGTTGCGAAGGGATCACGCCTGTTACCGGCTGCAAGCAGAGGAGGCAATCAACAAGATGGATCGCAGAAAACACTCAGTAAGAAACGAGTTTGAAGGGAAACACTTACAAGACGACATGCTACGCGCTGAAGTTTGGGGGCTGGAAGACGAAGGAGCCGCGTAATTTGAGAGCAATTCAGGGAACCGCCTATCACTCTGAGGAAAGAGGCAGAACTTTTCCCTGGCAGCAGAAGGAGCACCGATACGGACCAAAGGGTTGGGAGCTGCATGCAAACAAACAAGTAAGACGGTGAGACAGATAAGTTGAGCAAGAAAAGAGTAGAGGAAGCTGCTTACTGGAGTTAGGCTCCCAAGCCTCGTAGAGACCCTCCACGGAGGGATGAACGGAGTCTAGCTTGAGGAAGAAAAATTCTTGGTACCACTTTTCGTCCCTGGACTTAGTGGAATGCTTATACACATGATCCACGAGGTTTCGGAAGGAATATTGTCCCTTCTCCAAGGATCGGATGCGGACAACATGAGCAGATCTCCCAGGGAGATTCTGGTACCAATTCTCTCACTCAGAGCAAGCGAGTACAGCAGCAGGCGCCATATGGAGGCAGTGATTTGGATCATAGCAAAATTATTGGTATGGATGAAGTCAAGGACTAAACGAGGGAGAGGAAAGCGAAGGCCATATTTAAAGGGGTATAAATACAGACCGATCCATCCCCGGCGCCGGGCGCTAGCTTTCTGGCCCGGACGAGGAATGGCGATAACCACATCATCACCAAGACCGAGCATGGCCTTGATTCGCGGAATATCATCGGGGGTCAGGGAAGAGTTACAGTCACGGGGTTCCATGAAGTGAAGCAAGGTGACAAAGTCGTCATTCGCCATCAACTCCGGAGGAGAAGATGACGAAGCCTGACAAGATCGTTCCATAGTTAGAGGGGAAGAAAGCAAGTTACCTGTGGAAACGACGAATGACGGCGCTGATTTGACTGGTGAAGACGAAAGAGAAGAAAAGGAGGCGAGAAGAGAGAGAGAGAGAGTTGGGGAAAATAAAAGTAAAAGTGAATTGAATGAGGGATGTTGGGTATTAAATATGAGGGAAGACCGAGGAGAACTCAGGAAAGCTGTTAGTGTACGTACGGAAGAAGGAAAGAAAAGATTGCGCAAAGATTTGGAAACTGATAATTTCCCGCTCGAGCAATGGAGACAAATCTCGCGCGAAATTATGGGGCAAACTGTTTGGGCATAAATTTGTACACCCGGTCCGCGTAAATAAGGCCCAAACGGGGGCAGTCCAGATGGCGTGACAAGTTATTGGCCCAGCAAAAAAGGATCGGCCCAGCGCCTTATTTGAAGACGGAGGACGAATGGGCTAAGGAAGATGGAGCAAGATGCAAGCACTAGAGGCCCAAGAGGCGGAAGACAGCCCGTGTAGGGCTCAGGTCCATTGACGGAGGCGGATGAAGATGTCTTGGAGAGAAAGCTACCTAAACCCTACCAGGGTTTAGGTCCTATATAAGAAGACGAGGAGGGAACATGCAAACCCTAATTCAATACGCACCCACACACGCATAGCATCCCTAGCAATTGTACTAGCATAATTCGCGCCTCCCGTCCATTGTATTCGTCCTTCCTTACGTAAAAGCTAGTGCAATACTTAGAAGGGTATCATCCCTTCCCGCGGTCGTTTCCCACATTGGGTTTTCCGCGTCACCAAAGGCCTTGTCTTATTCTTTTGTTTACGTATCTAATATAGCAAATCACTCGAATAACGTATAAGACCTCTTTGACCTACCTTGACCTAAATTACGAAAAATATCCCAAACAATGAGCAAGAAGAAGGAAGTTTGAAATGATTTGAAAATGAGAAGAAGAGAGGGGGGCGGCAGGAGTTATGAAGGGTAATTATGAAGAGTTGGTTGAAGTAGTGCGTGGGGAAGAGCACAATTGAATGAGACCTAATAATTTCCCGCTCAACAGCACGAAAGTGTGTTATGCAAGAAATTTGGGGCAAACTGTTTGGGTAAAAATCACGCTGCTGACCAAAGACACAAGAAGCAGCCTGGCACCAGATAATTCAGTAAAGTAGAGCAGTTCTGGCGTCAGTTACTCCAGATGACCCAGATGGCAGGTTGACGAAATAAGGGACATGACGACCCTAAGATATAGAGATTATGGAATAAGGAATATTTACAATATGGAAGCTACGAAACATGGAAAGCCTGAAATAAGGAAAATATAAATATGGAAAGCGCGGAATAGGAAAGAAATCTAAGGCCGGATATACCATATACCAAGAGAAGGAAATATTCAGTCGTCTCCACTTATGGAAAGGCTTGAAGACGAAGAAAGGAAACCCTAGATGTGGAGCTTCACTATAAAAGCATGGGAAGCAACACAACTAGGGGAGAGGCAATTATTCTCGTGCAAACAATTGTAGTCGCCACTCTTGTGCCCTAAAAGATCATAGTGAACTCCTTGGAGGGATACCGTCTCCCTCCCGCGGTTGTTCCTACGTTGGGTTTTCCGCGTCACCAAATCTTGGTGTGTTTTTGTTTACAGTTTATTTACTTTTATTCGTTTAACTCACATAACAGCAAATCATCAAATCGCACTCTTAATGGTGAACTCAACCTACCTTGGCCCACCTTCAAGAGAACGGTAGAAAAATACCAAAACAGCTACCGTTTATTCCTAGGTGACCCTTGATGCCATGCAACCGTTCTTTCAATTCTTACCATCTATGTTTTGTCAACAAAAAGGGAATGGCACAAAAATTGTCAAATTGAGTTCAAGTTCAATCAAAGCCAAAATGTTTGCATTCAAATAAGGAGCAAAAATAGACTCCTATGCTTTTCTAGAGTACGTACCCTTGCTGCATATGGGGTTACTCTCAAATGTTCAAAAATGTCAAAATCCAAAAGTGAAAGGCAAAAAGGCCAAAGTATCAAATGTCAAATCAATAAAAATGGCAAGAAATGTTCTAAAAAGTCAAATGCCACAAAAATGGGGGGAAAAACAAACAAATGCAAACTACTATTGTGAAACTCATACATATCGAATCCTTTTATCCATCGATGGTCCTATATGTTGCATGGTGGAGAGGGGACGACCCTTAATCTTGTCTAGGCAAGAGGGGGAAATCCGCGATCCTACAGTGTTTTCTAACGCCATAAGGACCATATTTTTGACGAAAGCACCTAGTAATTGTGGACGAACGTAACCTAGACTAACACTACTAGGAGGTGATTCATTTCTATCCTTTTAAGCTTAGTAATTTGTAGAACTAGTATCTATGAAGGAGTATGTACATGTGAATTGTTTCTGCTTTAGTGCTTCCGCCACTAAGATGAGGAAAGTAGTGACTTCTTTTGTAGATGCATCCATTACTTGTCTTGTGTGCTTAATGTTGGATGCATCACCTTGCCTTGCAAGAAGGTATCCTACCTCATGGATTTTTTTGTTGTGAGTTGAAGGGGTGGAGTGAGACCCGCTATTTGTCTCATATCGGATATGCTATTAGGATTAGTTTAAATATGGGTCATGGTTTTTGTTCACCTCTTTACTCGGGACGAGCAAAGGTTCGGTTTGGGGATATTTAATGATGTGACCGAAACATACGCACTTTACCCTCTTAACGAACCTAGTTTCGCATTCTTTTACGCACTTATTAGGGTCCTTTCGTGCTCTTTAGCTTCATATTTGCTTTTCTATTGGGTTTTGGCTTGCTTGTAGGTGAAGGAACTATCGCGCATAAATGGAGCATTTCGGAGCTAAAATGACGATATACAAGGATCTAGCATGTAGAAGAAACGTAACGAAAGGCCTAAGTCAAGTTTTGGAGCTAAGTAGAGAAGCCCCCACAGGCTAGGAGGCAACGCCCACGGGCCACGGGTTTTGGAGCAGGATAGACCAAGAAGGAGCTGAAATGCATTGAACCCGAGCGGGTCCGTCCCGACCCGGGCGGGTCCGTCCCAACCCGGGCGGGTCCGTCCCGACCCGAACGGGTCCGAAGGCAAAATAACCCGGACGGCTCCCTGACGACTCAGGCTACTCCTCACAACTCCGCCATGTCCTTGTGCGACACTCCATCTCTACTTAACCTAATCTTGTACTTCGTATAAATACCCAATTTGTAATAATTCTAGGGTTAGGCTTGACAAGCCTCCTTTAGGAGTAGATTAGAATAAATCAAACTTGAATCTTTCAACAATTGTTCTTCAATCATTCCACAATTAATATTAATCTTTCAACAATCAATCTTTCAATACTTGTCTATTAGATTAGTCTTGAATCCCTTGGGTTTATGATTGAAGATTGGTGACAAGTCTTCATCTTTATACAAGCATTATTCTCCTTTATTTATGTTCATCTCCTTTATGTTGGTATACTTCTTAATCCCTTTATTTACTTGTTAATCGTTTGTTTATTTCCTTGCTTATTCACCATGTTTGTTCATGTTATGATGATTGACACCATTTGTGACATGCTTAATATGATGGGTAGTGAGTAGTGATCTTGCTAGGATTAATGGGGGATTATGGGGGAGATTAAAG
The DNA here is from genome assembly GCA_018983105.1 of Silene uniflora. Taxonomy (NCBI): domain Eukaryota; kingdom Viridiplantae; phylum Streptophyta; class Magnoliopsida; order Caryophyllales; family Caryophyllaceae; genus Silene; species Silene uniflora. The sequence continues at coordinate 5,154 of JAGPOY010006303.1, read as the reverse complement.
GGTAAATGCATATTTCACCCGCTCTTCCTAGTTTTCCCCTTTATTGTTTTAATCCTTCTTATTTATTGCTTTCGTTAGTTTAGACTACAAATCCTCTATAATGGTGACACTTGCATGATTAGGATAGATAGACATTAGAACCCAAAACTCACCGTCCCATGGATCGACATCTACTTACTACTAGCTAGTTTGTTGAGCTATAAATGTGTTTGATTGAGTGAACAACGACTCGCTCATCAAAAAGATAATTTTCTCTTAAGACGGTTAATTTTTTTTATAAGAAGAGGAGCAAAGGGAGAGGAGTGTGTCTTGAAAGACAGAGAGGTTTTGCTCAGAGGAGCGACCAATAAACGGATGTCATCAGCGAAGAGGTGTGGACCAAGCCACCCGCGCATTGTGAATTGAGGCGGCGGCACTTCTCCCACGGAACGCTGCTTTTTGGGGCCAAAGCAAGTCATGAGCCGTTACCGTTTTGAAAGGCATTGAAACCGGTGAAAGGTGGACCAAGCCTTCATTTGTTGAGTTGCCACTAATTTTTATGGAAAATTGGAAACGTTCGAATACTTCGCGTCATGTCAAGACCTAAACTAGTGACATGAACACTAAGAAATCCTTTACCCTTAACATTCTATGTCTAGAATGACTCTCGAGATGCTAATGCACACTGATGTCCAAAGATAACTGAGTAAGGGGTGAGGGTACGTATTAGGAAGCTCTGTTATTCGAACACCTAACCTCGCCCGCCTCGATAGCGGTCTCTACTAATGATCAGGGAAGTCATCTATATTTGATATGTTGTCGACTGTATGGATGCTATGCAACATCCAATGTTTTAATCCTAACATGTGAATCTTATCTAAGTCGGTTGACAGGCAATTTAGCACTCGATTGGGTCGAAGAGGAGATTTAACATTCATTACATGTGAATAGCCAAACAAATAAATCGATCATACAATTTTACAAAATAAATGAAATTGCAATAAATAAACTAAATATATTTACTTACATCGCTTTACTGAATTTAGGTCATAAGTATGCTCAAAACGGAGGTTGTAGAAAAGGGAAAAAGAAAAGATTAAAAAATAGTCGAATCAAGAGTGATCATACAGATATTACTCAATTAAAACCATAATTAGAAAGTTATGCCTGAATGAGACGAGCTTAGAGGCAGAAGCCATCTCAGAACAGGCGCAGCATCTGCTGCGTCCCCAAGAAGAGGCGCATCAGACCATGCGTTTTTTCTCGAGTTGGGTTCTGACTGTGGAAATCAGAATCGTCGGTTTTTTATGATTCGTTGGTTGATTTACATTAATTATTAACATATGACTCGAGTAGAAGTGTTTTAGGCTGATTACATACATCCAAGATCGTCGTAAAACATAAAAGACGAGATAAACAAGGTATTACAGCGATTTACATGAATTACGACGTCGGATTATAAACAAAGCTTAGAAATTTGGATTGTATATTGAACGAAACTAAGGATTGAAAACCAAAGAATAAAGTTGGAATACAAAACGAAAACATGTACATAAGACGAATTATAGCGATTCGATATGGAGAAATCAAACCTTTAAAATTCGGGTTTAATTAAGATGGCGAAAACCCGCAAATATTGATTATATGGGATTTAGGTCGAAAAGGATTTTCTGAAATAAGTTGAGGAAGATGAAAACAGAGGGTTTCGGAAAGTAAGAGTGAGAAAATGAGTGTTGTGAAAGAAATGCGAAATAACAAAAAACCGCAAAGAAGAAGAAGAAGAAGAAGAAGAAGTGTGACAGTAGCTAAGCAGCCTCTGGAAGAGGAGCATCAGATGCTGCGATCCTTTCAGAAGGCGCAACTGTTGTTGCGTTTCTTCTCGACGGTGTTTCTCTGCTATTCCATCTAAACGTTTTAAAAGGGTTGCTTTAAAATTGATTTTGAGCATATTTATGATATAAACTTTATAAAATTAATACAAAATAGATACAATGAATAAAAGAATGAGATTTACATCCTCAGACTTACATGTTTGACGAAGCGAGATTAACTAAGTTGTCGTTTTAGTGATTGCTCGACTTAAGTGTATGTAGAAAGTGCCCTCTTAAGAGGATTAAAGCAAATTGATTGAGATTGATTAAGGTGTAGTTGTCTAATTGGTCGGTCTATGCAACGTGACTGGTACTCAGAATGATCTGAGCTTACGTGGTCGATTGATCAAGCACGTGAACGTCGAAAAGCAGTAGCAAGGACTTAGAATGCAAAGGGACAAGAGAAGGACGAACACTCGCGTGAAAAATATGGAGGTCGAAGGCTTCTATTTATACTAATCACGTGGTAAGAGTTTTAGGAATAAGTCGGATTTGGACAGAAAATTCGGAAATATTCTGGAAACTGGGAAAAAGAGGCCCACGAAGAGGCGCAGCAAGATGCGATGCTTCCAAGAGGCACAGCTCCTACTGCGTCGTCTCTTGAGCGCTTTCCTCCTCAGCAAAAAAGATATCCACGGATCAGCTTAGGAATTAGGGGAGTTGTATGCTTCCTTATTCCATAAAGGAGATATTTAGATATTTTAGGAATAAAATTCCAGAATAGTCTAGAACATTCTGACTCGGTTTAAGACGGTTTTAGAAAATGGAAACGGTTTTTGACCTAGACTCCAAATGTACTCAAATTATTGTCAAAATGACCGTATCAGCGCGTAGATGACGACTATGAGGTTGACTCGACTGTTTGAGCTATCACTTATCGAGAAACTTACAAAATGTCATAAATCGCTTCGCGTGATAAACATGCGTCCTAAACATCACTGGGTGGTTGGCGGAAGGCGTGGAAACAAGGTATCTACAAGAGGAGGTGGGAGAAGGTTGTTTCACTTTTTCCAAGTGACAAAAGGGTCCAATCATTGTCGGGCCAGAATTTATGGATACTAGTGGAGAGAGTCTACATTCAAATGATAAAGATGTAATAGGAGAGGGGGTCTCCTTGCCTAATTTCCCTACTAGGGATAAAGCCAGGTGATAGGGAGTCATTAAAGAAAGACAAAGGGAACGATATCGTGCTTAACAATGGGCCAACCTCTCTTAAAGAAACCTACATTGTAAGCATCAGCCGCTGGGCTTTGTTTGAACCAGGGAAATAGATAAGTATTGCCGATACTACTACTTCTGAACTTGCCTGGGTTCAGTCGCTTCATACTGAGCTTGGGGTCTCTTTGTTGTCTCCTCCTATTGTGTTCTGCGACAATTTAAGTGCTACTCGTACTCGGCCAATCCCCTTTTTTCACCCGCGCATGAAAATTTGACATTGGCTTTTCATTTTGTGCGTTAACGCGTTCAAAAATGGTTCCTTCAAAGTGCATCATATTTCGGGTGATGATCAATTGGTTGATGTCCTTACCAAGCCTATAGCTCGTGCCCGGTTTGCTTCGTTTATCTCCAAGATTGGTCTTCTCCCTGGATAGTCTATCTTGCGGGACCGTGTTAAAGATATTGTTTCCCATAAATAATTGTCCATTTTTTTTAATTAGTTAATTTCTTCTTGTATCTTTTCTATTATTTTCTTTAGTCTTTGTATATTGGTAGTTGCCTAATTCTAGGATTTTTTGCTTGCTCTCCAAGTCCTTGTAAATGTATATATACACATTGTAATTGCTATTGGTAATTCAAGCCAATAATAATACAATTTCTACACGTAAAACGTCTTTATGTTAAAATCATTAATCATTAAGGATTTTCCTATTAAAATTGGTAGAAAATTCTTATCACATTTTTCACTGTCAGACATAAATTTCCTATTTCTCCTTTATTATAAAAGTGCCTTATAGGTGCTGAAACTAGTTATCTGCTTCTAAAATTGGTAACAAATAAGGAACATTTTTTTTAATTAATAGATAATAAAAAAGAGATCCTTATGTGAATGTTCTCCTACTTGTACCATTGATGTACTAGAGTGTAACACCCCCATATATACCAACGCCCCTTACTAGGGACTGCCCCAGCATATAAGGATGCTACCATCTCGGTTGCCTGAGGTAGTGAACATCATAACATAAACAATTAAGGACAATTTATTGGAAAATAAAATGAAGTTAAAGTTACATTGTCTCAAAACCAACATAAACCAAAACAACTGTCTAAAAACTGAAACTGAAACTAAGTGGAAGCTACAACTGCAGAGCTAGACTCGGCTGTGTCCCTCCATCCGACTCCATCAACAAGATCACCTGCTACAAGCTGCTCACCACCCCCGATGGATCACAGCAGGTCAAAGACAACACAAACGGGGTCAGCAACCATTACAAGTCATATACCGATGCAACTTAAACAACAACAGCAGCGGAAGTAAATTAATCATTCTCAATCCCTTCAGCCAGATACCCATCGCAACAACTACCCTTCAGCCAGTGACACAGCCTCGTCACCGCAGCCCCTCATCGCAACAAGTGAAAACCCTAGGTTTATTAATGTGCACATTCTCCTTGTGATGGGAGTCACAAGGAGCGATCGAAGGGCGTGGTGTTGGAGGATATGTCCTCGACAATAATGCGTCATGGTAATTTCTAATTACGTAATTTAAATCTCATATTAAGAATACAAATTGGGAAATTACTCCTAGTCAACTGATTGACATTTATCGGTAATGATTGGCTTACTAGAGTTTGACATTACTGTCATATGATGGTGTTTAGATCGGTTGATCCCTTTAAGGTCATATCTTAAGGGAATTCGATTTCAATTGATTATTTAATTAATCGTATGGGATACGGGTTAATTAATACCTTATTACGAGGATTGATTTTACGAGTGAATTGACGATCTTATTGTAATTGGATTAAATGAGATTCCGTCTAAGTAATCAAATCGTTTTATTACTTGAAAATTGTTTATTGTTTACGAAACAATCGAGACATGAATAAACGGTTCAATATAATTACGAGTTGTCGTGATTTATATTTCGATGACATATTTTACAAGATAGTAATTATGAAATTGCTAGTAAAATTATTTAATTATGTCATTATTTTATATGGTGAATTTTATGTAGATAAAATTGCATAATATGTTAAATGTACATCTTAATGTGTGACATTGTACATATGTACATTTGACAAACTTAATATGGAGACCATATTAAGTTGTCTAAACCGTGAAAATGGAAGAAGTAGGATGGTTG
>JAGPOY010006302.1:0-10399 GCA_018983105.1 Silene uniflora | reverse complement strand
GAGCACCTTAAACCCCTCGCAGAATAAAAATAAGAGCGTTTCCAAAGCTGGACATTTAGCAAGCAGGGTCTCTAGCATATTCTCACGTACATTGAAGTTCATCAGACGTAAGTATTTCAAATTGGGAAGATCAATTGGTAGGTCGACTTTTTTTACCGTAGGCAGGTAACATCCATATAACTCCAGCTTTGTTAAAGTTTTCGATTCTAAGATAGGAAGACAATTTTGCAAAGCAAGATAGGAATCCTTAGGGCTGTAACGCCATCCTAAGTTGATGATCGAATAATCAAGCTCGGTAACATTGTGTTTGGCAAGCGAAAGATATCGGGATATAACACGAGCACCATAATCACGCATCTTAGGGTCGGAAAGCAGACAAAGCCACAAGATGGGTTCTTTTTAATGTATATTTGCAAAAGTTCATCTATCATTTGCAAATATCCAACTTTTTGATGATCAATTTGCAAAGCATGCCAATCAGTAGTATACTTATAATCAGTGTTATCGACTGTCGATTCAGAATCGTCTTCTTCCTCCTCCTCATCGTGAAAAATAGAATAAAGGTGTCGCTTTTTGGGATGAGTAGTAGGAAGAGTCTCAAAATAAGAGGTAAATTGGTTGTAAACGTCAAACCCAAAATCAAGAAAAGGAAGGGAGACCCAAGAGTACCTCCAAACAGAAGACAAAGCGCTTGTACAAATCGCGTCTTTCATACAAAGGGATGATATTATTTGTTCCTTTATTTCTTCGGGCAACTCGGATATTCTGTCTCTTTTGGCTGCTTCTTCCATCTTTGCTAGATTATGAGGGAAGATAGGCGGAAGCAGACAAAGCCACAAGAAAAGCGAGAGGGCGGTGGGCACGGTTGGAGTATTGAATAGAAGCCTTCTTTTGAAGCAACGCTTCCAATATTGATTGAATTGTATGTTTAGAATACTTTAGATGATGAATAATAAGAATGCATAAAACTCGTATTTATAGAGTACAGTGCAAGGTAAATTCCTAATAGTAATAATAATCTTACCTAAACGAGGAGTATATTAACTAAATAAATATGTAAGGGTTTCCTAATACCACCAATACTACTTTTCTAATATCATTGCACGGGTATATATAAAAAAAATGTTTTAGTTGTTGTGTCAAGTTTTTTTAATGTTTTGCATGAATAGTGATCCGTAACGCTTGTGGTGGATCATTTGTTCCACTTTTGTGTCTCATCTCCCGTTTCATTATATTGGTCCCACTAGTTTAGTTAATTTTATTTTACTTGATTGCGCTCTCCCTATATGAACCAAATTATTCAATTCCCGTGTGTTTGTAAGTTTGTAATGAGTTTTGAACTCTCTTTTGTAACCAAAAAAATTGTTCGCAACTGAAATAAGTTGAAACGGTCGGATAGACCAACATGCTAACCAAATGAAACAGGAGAGGAGAGAATTATAATAAGACGAAAATAAAATAACAGCCTTTCAAGTTAAAATCAATAACCAATATACTCCGTATTTGGTTAGCATGTTGACAATTTTAAAACAACCCAATTGATAGTGTGATAAACATCCATCAATTTTCCTAACAGATCCTACGTGAACATCCATCGCTTTAACTAACTAGGTGGGATTTTTAGCAAATTTTCGATATAAACATTCACAATTCCATTAGCAGACAAATCCTAATATTTAAATATAGAAGTCGTTAAATTGGGTGATAAGAGTTATGCATGTGATCAACGTTGAGAAAGATGGGTAGCGCAGCGATGTTAAAGAAAGATAGTAAATCAAACGAACAAAAATAGTTGGGATTATTGACGATGATATTTGCTCTTATAATGCTATTGTTCCTAGGAAATGTTGGAGTACATGTTATGGCTCAAACAAATGGAAGAAATGAGCTAAGGTCATTGTGGTACTCCAAGCGTACTACACAAGGAGATATTATTGGTCAAAAGCGGTCTGGTGGACTATCTTAATTGGTTTTGGCCGCGATGTTATTATGTCGCACCACAAAGGCATGGGGTCAAGAGGCATCAATCGGTTAAACCACCCCCATTCCGGTCACCATCACCATCCCCAACCTGAACACCAACACCAATACCAATCACCAACTTGGTGCGTATGAGTTCCAATGTACTTAGGATTGGTATTTGTGTAGATAATTCTAGTTAGAGCAAATTTCAGCTTGATAACTTTAATAATTCTAATTTTCTAATTGGTAAGGAAATAAGGTTATAAGTTTCGAAGGACTTACAGAACAATTCATTGTCACGACGGTCTTCATGGTTCTGAATCCTCGTCTTTGACGATTAAAACTATGTTATAGGAGGGATCGATTAATGAAACAATGTTTATACATCCACGGAGAAAAAAAAAACTAAGAGAAAGATATAAGTTTGGAATGCCATAGAAATTTGTCAAAGGTCGCATCACAAGGATGGTTACTGATTCTTACGGCTGCTAGAATATCCGATGAACAACAGCTTCGGAGTTTCAAGCTCAGTTTGACTCAAATTTGGGCAGTCCTTAACATTAAAACTCCTAAGAGAGTTGGAGGTGATGTTAATATGCTTCAATTACGGACAATCTATAAGGGATACGGTTTTCAACTTTGGAAATTCCGCGACATTATTAAAGAAATCATCAGTTACACCACAGTCATCGACGAACAAATTAACCAAGCTGCTACAAGAATTAGAAGCCAACTTAACTTTGCAGTTAGTGTTAAGGTTAATAAGGGTCAAGCATTGAAGAGAAATTGCATTAATCTCTAATAGATCAAGATCATATGTTCCCTTAACTTTGAGCATTTTTAATTTCGAGAGCCTTGGAATTCGGAGCACCTTAAACCCTACAGGATGAAAATTCGAGCATTTCCAAAGCTGGACATTTAGCAAGCAGGGTCTCAAGCATATTCTCGTGTACATTAAACATCATCAGACGTAAGTCTTTTAAATTGGGAAGATCAATTGGAACGTCGACTTTTTTTTCCATAGCCAAGTAACATCCCCATAACTTCAGCTTGGTTAAAGTTTTCAATTCTAAGATAGGAAGACAATTTTGCAAAGCACGGTATGAATCCTCATCAGGGCAGTAATAATGACTCCCAAAGTCGGTCATCCAATAATCAAGCTCGGTAACATTGTGTTTGGCAAGCAAAAGACATCGGGATACAACATGAGCACCATAATCACGCATCATTGGGTTGGAAAGCGTAGGTACATAAAGGGATATCTTTTTCAAAACCCGCAAAGATGGGTTCTTTTTAATGTATATTTGCAAAAGTTCATCTATCATTTGCAAATATCCAACACCTTGATCAATTTCCCAAGCAGCATACCGATCAGACGATCAGTATACTTATAATCAGTGTTATCGACTGTCGATTCAGAATCGTCTTCTTCCTCCTCCTCATCGTGAAAAATAGAATAAAGGTGTCGCTTTTTGGGATGAGTAGTAGGAAGAGTCTCAAAATAAGAGGTAAATTGGTTGTAAACGTCAAACCCAAAATCAAGAAAAGGAAGGGAGACCCAAGAGTACCTCCAAACAGAAGACAAAGAGCTTGTACAAATCGCGTCTTTCAAACAAAGGGACGATACTATTTGTTCCTTTATTTCTTCGGGCAACTCGGATATTCTGTCTCTTTTGGCTGCTTCTTCCATCTTTGCTAGATTATGAGGGAAGATAGGCGGAAGCAGACAAAGCCACAATTAAAACGAGAGGGCGGTGGAATCTTAGCGACTTACCATACCAGTACTGTCATTTTGTAGTGTACCAAATGTGATGTTAGAAATTGTTGAGTAAGCCGCTGAGAATCTCAGCAGCATTCCTTTCGAGTAGGTCTCCCAATATAAAAAAAATTATGAGATCAAATAAACAGCCTTTACCTCTTTGGTTTTGATAGTCAAATACTCAAATGCAAGTATTTTGATTGGCTAAAGGCGGGTCGATTCACAAGTACATTTAATGAAACAAGGCACCAACTAATCCGCGCTTTGGAATAAGCCGCTTGATGTTATTCTTACTCCTACTCGAATATCCGTTGACGAACAGCTTCGGAGTGTCGACCTCAGCTTGACTGAAATTTGGGCAATCATCAATATGTAAACTTGCAAGAGAGTTGTCGGTGATCTTAATATGCTTCAATTCAGGACAATCTATAAGGGATACGGTTTTCAACTTTGGAAATTCCGCGACATTATTAAAGAAATCATCCGTTATGCCACAGTCATGGATGAACAAATTAACCAAGTTGTTACAAGAATTAGAAGCCATCTTAACTTTGCACTTATTTATCTCAAGCCTAATCAAGTTCAAGCTTTGAATTCCAATGCATTAATCTCTACTAGATCAAGATCAAATATGTGATCAACTTTGAGCATTTTTAATTTCGAAAGCCTTGGAACTCGGAGCACCTTAAACCCCTTACAGAATGAAAATTCGAGCTTTTCCAAAGCTCGACATTTAGCAAGCAGGGTCTCAAGCATATTATCGTGTACATTAAACATTATCAGACGTAAGTCTTTTAAATTGGGAAGATCAATTGGTACGTCGACTTTTTTTTCCATGGCCAAGTAACATCCCCATAACTCAAGCTTGGTTAAAGTTTTCGATTCTAAGATAGGAAGACAATTTAGCAAAGCACGGTATGAATCCTTAGGGGGGAAATGCCACTCAAAGTTGTCGATCCGATACTCAAGCTCGGTAACATTGTGTTTGGCAAGCGAAAGACAACGGGATACAATATCAGCACCGTAATCACGCATCTTGGACTTGAAAAGTATAGGTACATAAAGCGACATCTTTTTCAAAACCCGTAAAGATTGGTTCTTTTCAATGTATACTTGCAAAAATTCATCTACCATTTGCAAATACCCAACATTATCAATTTGCCACTCAAGAGACTCACATTCATCATCATAAGACCAAATATCAAAATCAGAATCATAAGAACAATAATAAAAATCAGAATGATCATCCGTGTCATCGACTATCGATTCAGAAACGTCTTCTTCCTCCTGCTCCTCATCGTGAAAAATAGAATAAAGGTGTCGCCTTTTGGGATGAGTAGTAGGAAGAGTCTCAAAATAAGAGGTAAATTGGTCATGAACGTCAGACCCAAAATCAAGAAAAGGAAGGGAGACCCAAGAGTACCTCCAAACAGAAGACAAAGCGCTTGTAGAAATCGCGTCTTTCATACAAAGGGATGATATTATTTGTTCCTTTATAATCACAATATGTGGGAAGTTAATTCACGTCGGAAGTTCCAATGACCAAGAGAGGGCTTGGTGAGTGACTATCCACATAATGAAGGAAGTAGATTCATGTGCATTTATGGGGAGCTTTTAGTAGTGACTTTAGGTTGGAGAACAACCGCACAAACTAGGAAGCACGTGTTGTGTGGGAACGATGATACCTTTGTTAGGCTCTCTTGTGCGGTGTCTAAGGCACATAACAGTGCGATATTGCCCGCTTTAGGTTTAACCTCCGGATTAGCCTATATAAATGTATGTTGGGTGCTCATATATACATTACACGTTTACACCTAAAATGTAACACTATTGTTTGCATACAACATACATACTCGTATAAGAGAATAACTATACTCCATCCTATGGCAATTTCAGGAGTATCATTGAAGATATTTACTCGCATAACGGTTTTTCGTAAGGGTGCAAGTTAGAAAAACGACTCTTCGAATTAGTTATCCAGATTTGTTCTCAAAGTCACCAAATTAATAAAATGTTAAAGAAAATAGTTTCCCATTTAAAGAGAAGGAATAGAGCATTCAATTTACCTCTTGGGCCTTTGAATTTTATAACCTTTATAGTCTTGTATTCTATTCCATTCCGTCTTCGTGAACTAAACATGATATTTATTAGGCCTTCTTTTTGGCTGAAAAGAGCTGAATTGAACCGAAATAAGAGTTAATTTGTGAAAACTGAACTGGACTGAATTAAGATAACTAAATTAAATAAAGCCGAAATAATTAAAATGAGCCAAAATTATGTTCAAAAAACACGGTCAAACCGTACGAAGTAGTACTTTTCAACACGATTAAATTAAATTTAAATTTCATAATCACAACATACAAGTATTCTAGAATGGAGCTAAGGGCATTGTGGTACTCCAAGAGCGCACACAGAGATATTCTTGGTTATAAGGGGTCTGGTAGACCATATTGGCTTTGGCCGCGATGTTATTATGTCGCACCACCAAGGCATGGGGTCAAGAGCCATCAATCCGTTAAACCTCCCCCAACACCAACACCAACGCCAACGTGGTGCCAATTCACTTGCTATTAGTATTTGTGAAGATAATTCTAACGAGAGCAAATTTCAGCATGGCAATCCTTGACATCAAAACTTGTAAGAGAGTTGAAGATGATCTTAATATGCTTCAATTGAGGACAAGGTGAAAGGGATACGATTTTCAAGTGTGGAAATTCCGCGACATTAAAGAAATCATCAGACATACCACATCCATCGACGAACAAATTAACCAGGCTATTACAAGAATTAGAAGCCATCTTAACTTTGCACTTCTTTATCTTACGCTTAATAAGGGTCAAGCATTGAAGAGACATTGCATTAATCTCTACTAGTTCAAGATCAAGCAAGTGCTTAACTTTGAGCTTTTTTAATTTCAAAAACCTTGGAATTCGGAGCACCTTAAGGCTTAAACCCCTCGCATAATGAAATTTCGAGCTTATCCAAAGCTCGACATTTAGCAAGCAGGGACTCAAGCATATTCTCGTGTAGATTATTGAATTCTATCAAACGTAAGTCTTTTAAATTGAGAAGATCAATTGGTAGGTCGACTTTTTTTTCCAAAGCCAAGTAACATCCGCGTAATGTCAGCTTGGTTAAAATTTTCGATTCTAAGATAGGAAGACAATTTTGCAAAGCAAGATATGAATCATTAGGGCAGCGATGCCACCAAAAGTCGTTGATCCAATAATCAAGCTCGGTAACATTGTGTTTGGCAAGCGAAAGACAGCGGGATACAACAAGAGCACCATAATCACGCATCTTAGAGTCGGAAAGCATAGGTACATAAAGGGATATCTTTTTCAAAACCCGCAAGGATGGGTTCTTTTTAATGTATATTTGCAAAAGTTCATCTATCATTTGCAAATATCCAACGTTTCTAATTAGCCCAGCATACCAATCAGTAGACTCACAATAATCAGTGTAATCGACTGTCGATTCAGAATCGTTTTCTTCATTCGCCTTGTGAAAAATAGAATAAAGATGTCGCTTTTTGGGATGAGTACGAGTAGTAGGAAGATTCGTAAAAAAAGAGGTAATTTGTTGATAAACGTCAAACCCAAAATCAAGAAAAGGAAGGGATACCCAAGAGTACCTCCAAACAGAAGACAACGCGCTTGTAGAAATCGCGTCTTTCATACAAAGGGATGATATTATTTGTTCCTTTATTTCTTGAGGCATCTCTGATATTCTGTCTCTTTTTACTTCTCCTTCTCCCATCTTGCTAGATTATGAATTGTACGTTTAGATGAATATAATAAGAATACATGAGACTCGTATTTATAATACAGTGAAAGTGCAAGGTAAATTCGTAATAATCTTACCTAAACGAGGAGATATAATACTACTAAATATCTAATTTCCGAATACAGTAATACTCCTTTCCTAATACGGAGTATATACAAACTCGTCGGAAACAATTACCATACTCTAGTCCGTTCAATCGCTCCAGGCAAAATATTCGTCTTAGGATCTTGAGTTTTTAACTTAGGTTATTAGGTTATTAAACTAAAATTCGTAATGGATACGAATGAAGCAAAACTCTTAAAACACTCGGTTCTCGAAATAAAATTACTGGTCATAAAACTAGAAATTATACTTTGCCATAAAAATTTACAACTCTATCTATGCATTCAAACAATTAAGAACAAATTTTGAAATCAAAATTGCAAAGTTTTCAAGTTAAAACTCCTAATTACTAAACTCTTCATACAACAAAATATTAATTACGTGTACGTCCGTGTACATGTGTACCATAACAAATCAAAGTGTCTATATAAAAGCATGAGAATAAAGCCTTTTGCTATTTAAATTAGGTTTTTTTTTTTTTTTTTACAAAATGAAGTTTTAGATCCTCCTTGTATATTGGATTTAACGAAATTCGTATTGTTAGATTGGGTTAGATCGATAAACCATTAATCGGGCAGAAAAATAATAAGGTTCAGTGAATATATATACTCCGTGTAAATAGTAGAATTGTCCAATATCAGTAGATTGCCATGGTTATAAATAAGAGTCATACTCGCAAGAGTTGCAACTTATGTATCAAGAAAAATGACTTGGTAGCACTAGATTTGATGATTAGTTTTCTGGAGCTACTTAGTCGAATAGCTTACTTTGTAATGTTTATACTAATGCAAGTTATTCACCTTACGGTCAAAAAAAAAATGTATCAACAAAAAATTTTCTAACATATTCACCCGATGTATTTGTTTTTTTTTTTTTTAAAGAGATTATTTTAATCATATCCAAACAAATGATTAAATGTAAACATTAAATCTTTATAACGTTTTTTCATTATAACTAAGTTAATTACCCGTTGCAATGCACGAGCATTCAAGCTAGTATAATAATAATTTCTAATACAAATTATACGATGAAATAATATATCTACTATTGTCGAAAAAAAAATATGAGATAATATAATATGATTATCTTTACCCGAGGTTGAGTTGGTTTTGTTTAAAATTGTCTTACTTAGAGCTTTAATTAGTGACGTTAAGCAACAAAAGAACCGCACAAGCTAGGAAACACATGGTATGTGGGACCATGGGAGCGTTGTTGATACTAGAGGTGGACATTGTGCCGTGCCGAGCCGTGTCGGGCTGTGCCAAGGGCGGGCTGGGCCGGAGTTGAGCAGCACTAGCACGGCACTAAATGAGGAGCGGGCTGGGCCGTGCCAGTGCTGGGCCTGTTTTGTGTGGCACTAAACCGGCCCACTAGTAGCGGGCCGGTGCCGGGCTGTGCTGGGCCTCCTATTTTTTTTATATTTTTTTTTGGACCGGGATGGGCTGGGGAAATCGTGGCACTAGCCCGGCACTAGGGGTTGATCGGGCTGGGTCGGGCTGTGCTGTGTGCTGACCGGGCCAGCGTTTTTCGGCCCACATATCCGGGCTGTGCTGGGCTGGCCCGCACTTTTGTCCAGCTCTAGTTGATACCTCTTATTAGGCTGTGCCGGTAGCCATGGCACATTTTACGATAGTGTCCGCTTGAATTTGGGTCTATCCCTCCAAACTAACCTATCTAATTGCAGCACCTAAACACAGTTGAGAGACGCATCCATCTTGTAAAGCACCACCGTGCCACCGCCACCAACATTAACACCACCCCCACCTTTTCAAATAAGAAAGATTGTACTGCAACGAGTCCGTACTTTGTAGTTTGTAGTACAAGTCCATGTACGTCTAATAATGGCAATTTCAATACTACGTATAAAATAAAATTGAAAGAGATATCTACGTATTTTTAGGAACTCTCCCTTAAAAGACTTAATAATTTTAATTTTCTACTTGGATAAAAGTACAATGATGTAGTACTTTGAATGCACTTAATTTTTTTCTTTTTTTCAGTTAATAGTCTCCCTTAAAACATAGGTATCTCTTGAATTTGTGAAGTCGATAATACTATCACCCGAGTATCGGAGTATAAGCCCCTCATTTCAATCTTTGAGTTCCCAGCATAAAAGCCATATCAAATGTGCTTTGATGAATTGATTAGGAGGGATCGATTCATGAAACAATGGTAAAAACATTAAGAGAAAATAAAGAAATACATAGCTTTTACCTCTTTGGGTTTGATTGCCTGCGCCGGTGACTAATGCCATACGTTTAGAAATTAGAATGCATTGAACTTTATCAAATATCGCGTCACATGGATATTTATAGAAAAGAGGCACGAGGTAATCCACGTATTGGAAAAAGCCGATTGAACTTATTCTTACGACTGCTAGAAATCTAGAATATCCGATGAACAACAGCTTCGGAGTTTCAAGCTCAGTTTGATTCAAATTTGGGCAATCCTTAACATCAAAACTTGTAAGAGTGTTGGAGATGATCTTAATGTGCTTCAATTCAGGACAATTTGTAAGGGATATGGTTTTCAAGTGGGGAAATTCCGCGATGTTAGGAATTGTGCCTTGAATTTGTGTTAAAGACGAATTAAATTAAGACACGAAGGAGAAACAAAGTTAAGCAAGTAGAACCGTAGAAGAGGTCTTACCGAGCTCTTCGCGGGTCGCGGGAAAGTCTGACGCCATGAGCTAATTGACGTACATGTGTGCGTGCTTTAGTTTCCTCATGATTTGATTGGTTTATGTTTTGGAAAGGGTGGGTCCCTCCATCTTTCCTAATAGAATTTGGT
>JAGPOY010006301.1:0-10400 GCA_018983105.1 Silene uniflora | reverse complement strand
GACCCGACCCGAGTTGACCCGACCCGAACCCGACCCGACTGACCCGATTGCCACCTCTAGAAAAAATGCATGAACGATCCTTAAACCGATCCCGTGAATTTCACGGGTCACAAAACTAGTTTTAACTAAAAACTTGTATGATTTTCAATTTTCAGCAGGGACGAGTGCCTCTGCTATTCCCCTAAATCCGCCCCTGCTTCCATCTAGTTGTAAATACAGCCGATTATTGAAGTCTCATTTGACCAAACTTGGACTCACCAACGTAAAGGCCAAGTCAAAACCAAACGTGCCTTCCAACCCAAGGGTAAGAGCTTACGCGGTCTCACCATCCCTTTTTAAACCTTCGTATACCAATATAAATAGCACCATTTAGGAACAAGTCATCCAACCTTCTCAAATTGTTTCATCAACCTCAAACTCCCCAAAAACAAAAAAACAACACAATTCCGAAACCACACACACAAAGAAAAACACAGAAAAACAACATGGCAGGAAACAGAGGAATTATATCATTGTTGGTAATTGTAGTTTTGGCAACCGTTTCCGGGATTTGTTCTGCAAAAACTGTTGTTGTTGGTGGTAACACTGGTTGGACTCTTCCTCCTTCTGCTTCCTTTTATTCCAATTGGGCTTCTCAGCAAAACCTTGTCGTTGGTGACGTTCTTGGTAATATTCTTCTTCCTACTTTTTTCGGTTTTACTTCTGTCATGACTCGTTAGTGGCAAGTAACTCGAGATATGAGAATGTCACATATTACAAAACAAATACGAGTGCAGATGTCAACTAGCTTAGTTGCTAAAGTCATGAGCATGACCAGGTTAAAATCCTGTCAGCCCAAAAACAAATACGAGTAATAATTTGGTTGTAATTTGTTTAATTATTTAAGTTGTTAATCTTATGATTATATGTTTATATTGCTAACATAAACACAAATGTTATGATGCAGTGTTTAATTTCCCAGCAGCAGCACACACAGTAGCAGAAGTATCGAAGGCAAACTACGATTCCTGCACCACAGCGACAACAGTAGGTCCCGTCATCACCACTGCACCTGCCAACATCAACCTCACCACCTCTGGCTCCCATTACTTTGTCTGCACCATCCCCGGTCACTGTGGCCTCAACCAAAAGCTCACTGTCTCCGTCACCGCTGCTGCCTCTACTCCTAAGAAAAGCCCAAGCCCAATTTCTTCTCCTGTTGCTGCTCCTACTCCCGCAGTCTCAACCACACCAATTTCTCCCATCGGGATGGGCCCCAGTGCTTCTTCTTTCCCAATGGGACCTTCTGCAGTAGGCGTGCCAGCAGGCGAGGCTGGTAACTTTGCTGCTGCTACTGGTGTTAGCATTTTGAGCTTGTTGTCTGTCATCGTCGCTTCAGCTGTACTTTTTTAGACAGAAATCATTGGAGATATGTGTTTTTGTAGCGGTTATACTTAGATATGTGATTGAAATTTTGCTGAGGACATTTCGGAACTTCGAGTATAGATTATTTGGATAGATCTTGTATAATAAGGCTGACATTTCTTTCAGCTAATACTTGCTATTACATACATATATACACAGATATTTTTCCATGAATTAATTTGATATTTTGATGATTGTTTTAGCATTTCCGCATTATCATTTCAATGTCATGCCACAACAGACAACTTGCGTCAATTGACCTCAATCGGTAAAGGGTTGAATCAAAGGTATCGAGTTCAGCCCCAAAAAATACTCTTAAAGGTAAACTTAACAACCATCTGACATTTTCTTACCAACATCATTCATCTCCACGGTAACAAACTAACAAGACGAGAAACAATCACCCAAAAACCATGAATAGTAGCAAGGTTTGAATCAGTTTCTTGAGCAGTATCAGATGAATGAATACAGTTTAATTGGATTATGACACGTAAACCACTATACGTAAGGCCGTTGTCTGGTGTAACAAAGTTGCAGTTGCTATCGTTTTTTTTTTTTTTTGACGAACAGTTGCTATCGTTGAATGAGGTACAACGACCTTATATTTAAGAATGAGTTGTGTTGGCGCTACTCATCACATCTTTGGATGTGTTGTCAACAAACGTTTTTGAAAGCATCAACACAACTTCTATTTTTGACTTCAGTGAGCGCCCAGAGCACTAGAACTCTAGAAGGAAGCTATATTCACAAAAAAAATGACGAAAACAACCATACACTGCGATGCATTCTCTATCATGTCTCAAATGCTACTGTCCATGGCTCCATGCCCCATGGCAATGAAAGAAAGTCGAATACATTCTTACAGTATTACACACACATCACAAAACAAAAAAGTCATTTCAAGTGACCTATAATGAAAATTGTGTATCAATCGACTGACTACGACAGTACTTCCACAACATAAGAAAGTGTAGGCACAATAGTGGGTCATTTTGTTTTATTCCATCATATTCCAAGTCGAAAAAGATTTGAGTATATACATTTCAAAATTTTCAAATGTATAAACTTGCATACACAGATTACAAATGAAACTTTCATACACAGATTAGCCCGAAATGACAAATTGAAGCTTGGGTCAGTAATTAAAAGCAAAATTTTGGCGGTGCTCTAACAGTTCTCTTAGTCTAATTTGCTAATGCTTAAAGGCTATGTTCACTAGAAATTAACTGCAAAACATTGGTGGTACAACATACGGAGTATATGAGATTGATTCACATTTCATTGCATTTCACCAATTCAAAGAATATGTTACAACAAAACTGAGTTTGACTACCAACCTCGCCATCTGTGTCGACCATCAAAATGGTTATCTTCAAGCTTTGGGAACCATTGATCTCTCCCATCCCCATGATAATCCTCGGCTTTACGCTTTCTCAAAGCTTTATTATCATCAATAACGTCTTGTTTAGGTCTGGGGAAGAAAGACAGCTCATGATTCCTAGAAAATAAATCAGGATGACTGCTTGAACCACCAGCATTGTTCACTTGATCAAGATATCTCTTCGGACTCACGCAACGGTCAGTGGGACCCAATCGTAATGACAAATCACAATTCATTTCTACAGTCTTTGCATGGCTGTCAAATGGCCTTATTACTTGATCATTCTTATCAGTCTTGATTACTCCACTATCTCTAGGCAACGGATCCCCCGTGGTGGTGGAGCAAAAAGCAGGGTGGGGAGACTGGGCCCTAGTCCCAGGCCATCCAACTGGCCTTCCAATGATTATATTGTTAGAATACGGATTTTGGACCGACTTGAATTGAACCCGGGTTTCGTTATTTGGAAAATGACTATTATAATACACTGGATAAACAGAAGCTATGTTCAGAGAAGACGTGGAAACAGTAGCAACAGAAGGCAGAGGTAGAGGGAAGGATTGGTGGTATTGCGGAGAGGTTTGTGGGGCTATTTGGGTACTCGAAACTGCAAATGAACTAGCCTGATTTGATTGGTAGCCAGTAACGGATTGTGGTTGTAAGAAAGAGGCATGATTGTTGGTATTATTAGGAACCATGGGTGATACTTGGGCCGCCTCTTGGAATCTTGGGGTCAGATAATTCCTCTGATGAATGTGCCGTTGGCTACGTGATGTTTTAACAGGAACACAGCCTAGAAGAAGAGCAGCTGAACAACAAAATTATTGCAGAAAGGATTATTCTTTACTCGGTGCAGTCAATTTATACACCTCATTTTGTTTTATACAGCTATACAGATTACAGACACTTTGAATAATGAATGTAAGCACTACGGCAAGGTTATCAGTTATGACATTGAGCGATTGAACTGCCAAAACCGAGGAAACTATTTCTGCTTAAACCTTTACACACATATAATCAGCTGCATTTTAAATGACATTAGCAACTAAAGTTCTTTCAAAGTCTTTAAATGTGATCGTCAAAAACACTGCACTGAATTCCGGTAGGAGTTTGCAATGCATACCACAACAAGCGGCTACAAAACTCACACCTCAGTTTTGAAATATATGACAATATAAGAGAGATGTAACTATCTAAGCATACAACAATACAGAGAGAAGCTTACCTTCGATACAAGGTTGGAGAAATTGACCCACTTCGGTACTCTCATCTCTTCGAATTATGGTGTCAATAGCATCATTCAGGCGATCCCAAAGTGTATCAGTATCGACATACTCAGCCTAATCAACAAAGTAACCCCAATTAAGCTATAAAAACAACCAAAAGACATCATAAATTACCACACTACAGATAGAGGGTACGTAAATTAAAGGAAAGAGGCACAAATACCTCGGAATTAGCTTTGGAGTACATAATTTCCTCAGCTTTTAGCACAACTCCAGGGAGCTTCTCCTGCCATTCTCTGTTCTTTCTAGTGGTGGAACTATGAGCTTCACTGACAACTCTGAACAAACAAATGGCGGACAAATTTAATACAAACAAGTTCTAAATGTGCAGAAAGATCAAAACTTTCCGTAGAGAATGAACGTGATTGACTTGGTGGGCAGTGGGCACTTCGCATCTTCCATGATCAGCAAAATTTTAAATGCACAAAGATTGAACTTCATAGGGTCTCTAAGCAGATTCATCTGATTTCGGAATTCCTAATCATTTTGGTAGACGGAAACTGATTTGGTTGCCGAAAAGCATGGGTATTCCTATGGAATCGTACTGCTATCAAATGAAGAAACTCCGTCACTGATATTCCCTACGTAAGTGGAAATTTCCACATGAACTGTAATTCACTTATGTGAACTAAAGATCTTTCCCCAATTCACGTGAATTCAAAAATCATGCGAGCGTAACTTCTCGTACCATAGTGATCCAAACAAGCACTTACATAGCAGTAAGTAGATCATAAATCCGATGTACTACGAAAGATTGAAACTTTATACGAAATTAAGTTGAATAACATTACTAACAGAGCTAAGCATTTTCGAACAAAAATCCGAAGTTATATGAAAGGGAGGGAAATTACAAATTGGCAGTTCCGTACAACTAACCCTACCAAATTCTATGCTGAAAACATCAAAACTTTCTAAAAATTACACATAATGGGCAGTTCTGTAATTTCAATATAAGTAACACAGCAAAGTTACATGCCTCAGCCTAATGGTAATTAACTTCACATTGATAACACGCTACAGCAATGAGTACAGCAATTGTGAACAACAAGTCAGGGGCGGCCCAGAGGTAGAGCAATTCAGCTCACCGCACCGGGGCCCAAAAGATAAAGGGCCTCTAATTTCTGGTCCAACCCTTTAGCGTGTAGAATGAAAAATGACCATGGTTGGTCATAGTTATTGTGGCCCAAAGCAATACACTGATAGAATCTCTTTTTAGTCTGCAAATATGGCCTACATGGCTACATCAAACCCAATACACCATATTTTGACTATTTGACTTTTCCTCATTCATTATTCCTTTTTGTTTTTCTCTCTGATTTTCCACCAATAACCTCTTTTCTTTACTCGGTAGAACAATAATTATACTCGTTCTCCGTCATTTATTTTTGAAGGGTAATTTAATCATCCTATAACCTACTGTATTAACTTGTATTAACACCAAAACTGAAGGTAAACAAATGACCGGGATAGAGGGAGTATAAATTCCAATTTTATTTCTTTTGATTTTCGTTTTACGTATTAATTTTCATTAAATTTCAATATTTTGGTTTCTTTATTACTTCCTTATCTTTTTTTCTATGATTAATATAGTACTCTGTAGTAAATTTACTCTGAGACTTAGTCTTAGGGTCACTATCTCAAATCTAAGAAGTTTATATTTTAGAATTCGATATATTTTTTCGATTGTAATTGCGTTTTAATGCATGCAAATGAAGAAGGGTCATTTCTAATGCGCAAAGGGATTAATAGTTTAGTGGTTGTAATTTAGGGCTACCGCCGAATATTTTGAACAGGGCCTCTATAATTCATTGGCCGCCCCGGACAACAATCAGTAGCAGAGTCAGGATTTAACGTTAGGGGTAGCGAGAAATTTCAGCAGAGACCAACTAACAATGTAACAGTGTAAAGTAGAAAAAATTCATTGTTCAGCGGGAGCGACTGCCCATGCTAGCCCCGACCTAGCTCCGCCACTGAAACCCAAAACTTTATACTCCGTATAAAATGAGGGAAATTACAAAGTGGGCAATACCTGAAAATGTGTTGAATGATGGAACCTCTCATGGGTTGATGAGTATGAGAATGCCAAGCTCTAGTAACACACTCAAATGGTCTACTTCCTGGTGCAGGCATCCTTTACAGACACTGTTTATTTTTCCTGCTTTTTTTTGCTGAGATATTAATGAAAATGTAATGGGGTTGGTTAGGGAAAGGGTAGGACAGGAAATGAGGAATGAGTGAGTGAATACACAGAATTCCCACTTGTTGTATAGAGTAATTTGAATATTGTGTTGCTTTCGGAGCGTTTAGAGGAGAGGTGAGCAGACAAGAGAGAATGAGGGGTGGGGGCTGTGTTTAGACTTGGGAAAGTGATACACCAATCTGAGAGTGATCGACATGTGGTTGAGCCCATTTACATTTTGTAATTTTGTACACTATTGATTAATAAGCATTTAATTGCAATTTTCTCTCTATTCATAAGTAGAAATATATTCATGTGAAATCTTGTTTGATTCGTCTTTACGAGTACATTAAAAATATCAAGTTTTTATAATTATTGCAAATACGTAGCTAACGATATTTACCGCGGAAAATACGCGTTGGTAAACGTGATAAAGTAAAGTGATAGAGTGGAGTTGAAAGGAGGAAGTATTTTGGTACACAGATTATCATTTCACGAAGAATATCCGTCATAAGCTTATGACGCGTCAAATATTACTCACTTGGTAGATAAAAGACAAGTCATTTGTGCCTTTCTAAGCACTTTGATTTTGTCTTATTTAACCCGTGACGGATATATCTAATTATCTACTTATGACAAGTGAGACCCTACTGTGGTTGGTATTTGTCGTTAAGCTAACTGGTTTTGGAATCGGTGCTGTCTGGACTACCTCTATTCATTATTTAAATTTTATTTTTTATGAAAAAAATTTCCTTTAAATTTGGTTAACTAATACATTTACCATTTATAATATTCTCTCTGTCTCGTCCATTTGTTACCTTTGATTTTGGCACAAAGATCAAGGAAAAAAAGGAGGACCATTTGTGGTGGTGGTTAATGGATGACAAGTGGAACTTAATGGATGGATTTGTGTAATCAAATTACATTAGAAACCTTCCTAATAAAGAAAAGTTATTAACAAGTGGCTAAAACACTAATAAAATAAAGGGAAGGTAAACAAATGCACAAAATCTCATTGAAGACACACCATATCCGTCACAAATGAAGACGGATACCATTTTCTCGCACAAAATACCCATCAAAGGTGAGTGGGGGAGCACATGGGGGGTGCCCACCTTGTCCCTTCTACCCATTTCCTCTCACAAATTACCCGTTATAAGATCCGACCCGTCTTCAGCAAGACTTTTTGAAACAAATGATCGAGACGAAGGAAGTATATTTTGCTAAGACATATCTTGAAATTATGATGAAATGTAAAATTTATCAACAAATTATGAGACATTTTCACTATTATCACTGTTAATATATATTGTTATTTTCACAACATATCATGTTAATACGATCGCGTTCACTACTCATGCGTTATTAACATAATATTGGTTTTCTTACTAGTCCCGCTATTTTTACCGTTAAATTCGTTATTCTCATTCATTTTATCAAAATAAATAAAATATCTTCCTTAAATTGAGCAGTTAGCTATTGTTCATACTTTCTCCCGTTGTTACTACGTTTACTTTCGCTGTTATTAGTGTTACTTTCACTACTCACTTTGTCATTATTGTTAATTTCACTACTCCGTTGTTGCTACTTGCTATTATTACTTTCCAATAGGTCTCACTTGTGACGGATATATCCGATTCCGTCACAAGCTTGAAAAGGGTCAAGTATCACTCACATGGGTAGATAAGACAGAAAGTAGAATGCATAGGGAATCACAAATGACTTGTCTTTATCCTCTCATGTGGGTTTTATTTGACTTATCACAAGCTTGTGACGGATAACAGATGTCACAGATGAGTATTTCCGATTACTTTCACTACTCCCGCTATCATATTTACTACATTCGATTTTGCTACAACTATTTTCACTACTAACAACTTTATTTTTGCTGCTAACATAGTTTTAACAGGCTATCAAATCTAATTTTTATATCTAATTATACTAGACTTAAATAATAGATTAGAATATCAATTAAAAATGTTTATTATTATACTCTAATTAAAGTGAGAAATATAAAGAATTGTGTAATATTGCATCTTTTGAAAATTTTAACTTATATAGTTTTCAAAACATAGCCTACTTATACAAAGCGTTATTTTTATATGTTAAACAATTTATATTCTTATGTTTATTATTATACCCTGTTCTTTTGGACTTCAAGTCACCCCCTTTAAGTTCAGTTCAGTTCCTATAAGTTCAGTTCAGTTCAGCTCTTATAAGTTAAGTTCAGTTCAGTTTAGTTCCTACAAGTTAAGTTCAACAAGTTAAGTTCAACTACTATAAGCTCAGTTTAGACAAGTTCATACAACTTTTATTAACTATAAATTCATACTTGTTTTTTAATATTGACAAATTGAAAAAAAATGCTTTTCGTTTAAATCAATGCAAAAAAAAATCCAATATTAAAATTATCCAATACACGTTATTCTTAAAAAAAATTTCCCTTATAATTTGTTTATGTTAAATCACCTACTCATTACTTATTCACAAATCCACATATCTCATTAATATTTTTACCCTTATTCAGGGGCGTTTTTGGCGTGGGTGCAGGGGGTGCATCTGCATCCCCTGTCCCGAAAAATAATTACAATATTTTTTAGTAAAGGAGCACATTAGTTATGTGGGTCTAGTGGTTATTATGACTATTTCCCTCTTAAGAGGTCATGGGTTCTATCCTTGTATTGAACAATTTTTATTTAATGTTATATATCATACATTTTATCCAACTAAACAATATTTTTTTTCATATAACTCATATTTCATTGTTAAAAATTTTTACGCACCCCCGTCCACTGAATCATAGAACCGCCCCTGCCCTTATTTCATCTCAACCTCATTAATCTCAACATATTGAGGCATGTTTGAAACAAAGCGTAAAGAAGTTACGTACAAAGTAGGAAATAACATAGTAAAAGTCATTTGGCGAGACAATGGATTCGATGATGTCAGTGAAAATGAAGATGAAGATGAAAGAGACGAGAAAGATGATAATATGGAAATAGATGGTTAGAAAAAAAAAGTAATACTTCTATGTAATTTATTTTTTATTGTAATGTATTGTAGAAATTGTATAAAACGTTAACTTATATAATGCGCAAATTTTTATAAGTTCAGTTCGACTTCTATAAGTTCAGTTCAGCTTCTATAAGTTCAGTTCAGTTCAGCTCTTATAAGTTCAGTTCAGTTCAACTCCTATAAGTTCAGTTCAGTTCCTATAAGTTCAGTTCAGTTCAGTTCCTATAAGTTCCTATAAGTTCAGTTAAGTTCCTATAAGTCCAGTTCAGTTCAGTTCAGTTCAGCAACTTGAAGTCCAAAAGAACATGGCCTAATATACTGTATGAGTTTTTATATATTCATGTCATTTCTTTGAAAACATTAATTTCCGATTTATATATATAGTATTAGATTATAATAAGGACAATGATAGGGCGCCACCGGGTGGCACACAATTATTATTATCAATAACCTCTTCAAGCTTTGGCAACCATTGATCTCTCACATCCCCTAACTCATGATAATCCTCGGTTTTACGCTTTCTCAAACCTTTATTATTATTATCAATAACCTCTTCTTTAGGTCTGGGGAAGAAAGAGAGCTCAAGATTCCTAGGAAATAAATCAGGATGACTGCTTGAACCACCAGCATTGTTCACTCGATCAAGATATCTTTTGGGACTCACGCAACGGTCAGTGGGACCCAATCGTAATGACAAATCACAATTCATTTCTACAGTCTTTGCACGGTTGTCAAAAGGCCTTATTACTTGATCATTCTTATCAGCCTTGATTACTCCACTATCTCTAGGCAACGGATCCCCCGTGGTGGTGGAGAAAAAAGCAGGGTGGGGAGACTGGGCCTTAATCCCAGGCCATCCAACTGGCCTTCCAATGATTATATTGTTAGAATACGGGTTTTGGACCAAGTTGAATTGAACCCGGGTGTTGGACCATATGAGTTCACATATGTTAAGTGTTTTGATAATGACTACGTCTATGTTTACATGTTATATTCTTGTGCTCGTAATCGTTTGTTTAGTCTGTAACTAGAATAAACAAAGGCTACACTACAAGCTACGATTTGTGAAGATCAAATGACCATCGATATACAAGCAATGAAGATCATATAGATTCGATGGAAGATTACAAATGATATA
>JAGPOY010006300.1:0-10402 GCA_018983105.1 Silene uniflora | reverse complement strand
TGGTCCAACCGCTTGACTTCTCCTAATCCGTTTATTAGCGAGGTCCTTGCTATTAGGGAAGGGATACGCTTTGCTATTCAGTCCACGAATAAATTTGTGATTGCCTCAGATTGTACTAATGCCGTTAATGCTATTTTGAGGGATGACTCCCCTTGTGGCCCTTTTACTAATATCATCATTGAGTGTAGGGAACAATTAAGAGCCTCGCCTCATTTGGAGCTTGTGTTTGAGAAGAGATCGCCCAACAAAGTTGCGGATGCACTTGCAAAGTTTTCTATTAAGGATGAGAGCCATTGTAATGGTTGTTTTGTTTGGGCTCATGCCCCTTCTTTTGTAATGGATTTATGTATGGTAGACTTTTTAGCGGCTTGCACGCCTCTCAATCCCGACCCCCCTCCGTGATGTAATCGAACTTGCTTCACTTTGTTTAATTAATGCTCAATTTCGTCCAAAAAAAAAAAAGAACAAACAATCAGTCTACTCCATCCATCATATCAAACTCCAACATAGATGCTTGCATACATACAAATCAATGGATCCCATAGTTTTTACCCTATTCTGCACTAGTACATTTTGTGCATGATTTGATAAGACACCCTAAGAACAACACAACATTGCTTAATACCGTTTTACATACAGTATCAGACGATCCTTTTATAGAACATAACATTCATTTATTGATACTGATAAATGAGCGGTTAACCAATAAAAGAACAACATCACCGTGATATGACATACAAATTCTTGTTTAAAACGGAAGTATCCGTCTTAAGGAAGACTTACCGTATTCTATAACGTGTCTACTTATATAAACAAGCATAAATTCTTCATATTTCCTCTTTTTATTCTCCCTTACTAGCACTTCTTCTCTTACTTAAGCCTCTCTTATTGTCTACCCCTCATACTTTTTCAATTCTTCAAACCCTTGCTAATTAAATATACCTTGCTATATCATCTCCATAACCAATAACCAATCATTATTAATCCCAAACTAATAAACTAAACAAGTGTTCCACATTAAATTAAGCAACCATGGCAACCAGGTGGTGGGCCGGGCCCATGGGCTTTCCAGTGCCCATGGAACCAACTCAGCTAAATAATAAGCTCAATTCCAACTTCAACCACCCCATCACAACCACAACCACCACAACCCGAAGCAGCGGTGATGATGATGATAGAGACAACTTGACCGGAGACCCAAAGGAGGGAGCCGTGGATCAGTCGCCTGGGGTCGGGTGTGGTGGTCCGATGAGGCGGCCCAGGGGCCGCCCACCGGGATCAAAGAATAAGGCCAAGGCCCCTATAATTGTATCCCGGGATAGCCCGAACACCCTCCGGAGCCATGTCATGGAGGTCTCTGATGGCGCTGACGTGGCGGAGTCTATTGCCACGTATGCTCGTCGTCGCCAGCGTGGCGTAGCCGTGCTCTCGGCTACGGGTTCAGTCTCCAACGTATCGATACGACAGCCCCCGGGCGGAGCTGTCGTAGCGCTACACGGTAGACTAGAGATTCTCGCTCTCTCGGGCACTTTCCTGCCCGGGCCCGTCCCAGTCGGGTCAACGGGCTTGACCGTTTACCTATCGGGCGGTCAAGGTCAGGTGGTCGGAGGCAACGTTGTTGGGCCTGTTATCGCTTCCGGGCCCGTCATGGTGATTGCCGCGACGTTCTCCAACGCCGCGTACGAGAGGCTTCCATTGGAAGACAATAGTAATGGTAATGGTAATAGTAACAGCAATGAAAATAATGGGCCGCGTCCAAGTCAAGGGAACGGTTGCGATTTTGATGGTTCTCCATCACCAAAACCCGACTCAAGGCCCGGCCCGCATCTATTAGGGGTTGGTGTGGGAGATCATCATAGTACTTTGGGAGGAGGGTATGGTAATAGTATGATGGGAAATGGTGGAATAAGTATGCAATTAGGGCATGATGGTTTTGCTAATTGGGCACTAAATAATCGTGCACCTTATTAATGTATGTGTTAATGTGTTGTGATATATGTTGAGGGATTTTGAGTTATGTTTGTGAAAATGTGTGATTATATAGAAATAATGGGGAGAATGTAGATAAGAGCTTATAATAAAATATAGTGCCATTATCATGGTGTCTGAAAATCTGCACATTTGTATAATAATCTCAAAAAAAGTTGTAGATTTTTTCATGTATATCACCAGTCTATTATATTCCCAATTTTAGGTTATGTTGATTAATAAAATGAGTGGTGGATTGTTTCAATTTCTATTTTTCTTATGTTGAATCTTGCTTTCTTGAGTTTGTGGATAAATTTAATTAATTTATTTTATGATACTTTGCTAAGGAAATATTAAAAAAAAAATGGTTGATGTATTAGAATATTGAAACTGTGTCTTTGCATGTTTCAGTTTAGAGTTATAAATGAGGACGGAGGATTCAGTTCTAATCATTCAGGTTGTAATAATAAGTTCAGATTATTTTATTATGGAAGCTGCTTGATGTGTGTGCGCATTGGACTGGACCGTTTCGACTGCTTCGTTAAACAGTTCAATAGTTATTGTGTAAGACCGTCGTATATATAGTATATATATAAAAACACTCATTTCTTAATAGTAATAAGTGAGTGTTTAAATAATATATATAGAGCCGTCTCACCACAATGAAAAGGTCTTAATCCAGTCATCTATAATTTGTGTAAACAACTAAGGCCATGTTCTTTTGGACTGAAACTGTCTGAACTGAACTGAACTGAACTTAATGGAGCTGAACTGAACTGAACTGAACTGAACTTATTGGAGCTGAACTGAACTGAAGTAAGAGTTAATTTGTGAAGAGAAGAGCTGAACTGAATGGAACTGAATTGAACTGAATGAGCTGAACTGAAATAAACTGAACTGAACTGAATCGAGCTGAACTGAACTGAAATTAAGTCCAAAAGAACAAGGCCTAAATATGCATAGTTTGTGCATTGTGTAAACATGCATAGTTTGTGCACTGATTTCATGATTTGTATTGATGATTATAAAAAAAAATAAAGATTGATGTATCTTTACTGTATTAGTTTAGAATTATTGATTGATGGGCTAACTAACCTATAGGGTTATTATAATCATCACAAAATCTCATTGAAAACACACCATATCCGTCACAAATGAAGACGGATAACATTTCCTCTCACAAAATACCCATCAAGGGTGAGTGGGGGAGCACATGGGGGTGCCCACCTTGTCCCCTCTACCCAGTTCCTCTCGCAAATTACCCGTTGCAAGATTCGACCCGTCTTCAGCAAGACTTTTTGTATAATCATTGGCATAATAAGCCTTTAAGTCTCATCTTTCTTTATGTTGAATAAGTGAAAATGCTGTATTGTCTGTATTTCTTAGTTACTAAATGTTTTGGACCGGCTAAAATGAATGGCGGTTATTACCATCGGACTATTCAAATGATAAAACTATTACAAATTTTCATTTAAGACGGAAATAGTAAAATTATATTACATCGGTGAACAAATTTGGTTACTGGTTAGCCAATTGAACTAGGTAAAATTATGTTGCTTATGTGTTGGATTAAGTCTGATCTTTCTTTGTATCAAGGAATTCTTTGGAAATAACCATTTCTGCACATTTGAAAATATTCAAGTTATGAACACAATATAAACTTGACTTTACTACCCTGAAATTCGAATTACATTCTATGTTTTTTTTTGCAAGAAAACGTGGATTTTTATTAAATTAAATCAAGATCCGCCAAGCTAAGGACGGAAGGAGGGAAGTCATTGACATAAACCCGTTCCTCACCCTCAACCGAGCATAGCCTAGCACGCACAAATGAGCAACCGTATTGCCCCCACGCTTAACATCATGATAAACACCATGACAAACGAAAGTTTTAAAAAGATCACAAACATCCCGAATACATAAGCCAAAAGTACTCCGCTGCACCAGATCCTTCCGGACAGCACGAACAACATTAAGAGCATCGGTTTCCAGACATATGCTTGTCATACCCACACTCCTTGCGACCTCCATTCCGAAAAGCATAGCTCGAGCTTCAGCCATTTCCGCAGACCATCTTGCACGACATCTCTGACTTGCCACTAACATCACTGATCCTTGCGAGTTTCTTCCCACGACGCCAAGACCCACAGTCAAGTCCTCCATCAGAGCCGCATCCGAATTGATTTTTATAACCCCGTCTGGCGGTGGCTGCCACCCATGATAGGCTATCGCACACCAATCAAATATACCCTAGGCACAACAAATTAATGTTGTAATAAGGGGTCGAATCCACAAGGAAAATGGTAATTATATATAAATGAATTGCTATGGTGAATTTCTATCAAGGTCGAATTAACGATTGGGTTTTGGTTTAAACAATATAAAAGATATGATGTAAATAATAATAATTAAAAGAGTCCAAGGGGATTGGGTCACACATGCATGCAAGTCATGTATAAATAGTCATGCCAATATTAAGATTAAATAGTAAGAACAACAATTGCTTAGGAACAAGGACTACCCATTTCACAACATTAGCATTCCCGATAATAATATCGTCCATAGATTGGGTCCTAGAGTCTTTCGTCTATTAGGTCACTCTACTATCACATGCAAAGTCTAACTCGAATTCCGTGTCTCTCGACTTATAGAATGAATTAACAAACTTAATCGATGAGTATGCCCACTAAACAAAGATTAATCATATGGAAAACGAGCATGCGATAGAAGCGATGTGTTAGAACTATTTTTATCTTATTGTTGGCATTTTAATTTATATTTTAATGCATGGTTCCCCTATCCCTTAGACAATATAGACTACTCACTCATTATGAAAATAGAACTAATAATATATGATGAATTAAACATAATGTAAAGAGAATTATAATGTATTAAAGAGTTAAGAGAAGAAATGATATTATAAACTACTTGTAATTAAAATGACATGCAAATGAATAACAAAATGATTAACTAAATGATGAAATAAACTAGTACGAGAAATATAAAATGCAAAGGAGAAAACTAGGAGTAATAGTTACCAAGATGAAGAACGAAAACTTGTAAGAAGAACAAGAACAAGCCGAGAAATAACCAAGGGAAATTGTATTAGAACTTGAATGAGAATTGTTTAACTATTGAAAGATTACAACTAAAAATGAGATAATAAGAGAGTATGAGAATTTCTAAGTGTAAAAGTGTGTCAAAATGAGTCGTACATACCTCCCTATTTATAGTAAAATAGGGAGTGAAACGTATACAAATGAGAGGAAAGCAAATGCGGCTAGGTCATGCTCGTCCCGATCGGGATCGTAGGTCTCCGGGTCAAATGTGATTAAGTCCTTAGTAAATGCCTATGGAATCCAATGGATGCCATTACTAGGGTGATTAATCACCCGGTTAATGCACTATTTACCTAAAAATGTGATGATTAGCCTCCATGTACTTTCTCTTCATTTTTGGACTCCGGTTGTGTGGGCTTGACTTTGGTTGACTATCATTTGCATTTGTAGACATTTGATCCATCATAAAGCCATGCAACCCATTGAAATGTGTCATGCTAGTCCAATCTTCACTTCTATCTTAGCCTTGCTCTCTAGTTGCTCCATACTTGTAGGATTTTAGCTCAAATAACTTCATTCCCTACAAAATACATTAGAATTGCAAAACAAACTAGAAACACAAGTGTTAACTCAAAAACACTTAGATAAGTGCAAAATAACATGCAAATAAGAGCTAAACAAAGGGGTAAATGTATACAAAATAAGCACATATCAACCCATCACTTCCAACATCACTCCTCATCTCCCCACGTTCACCAACCATACTAGCATACCCCTTGTATTCAGCCACCATACGATCAAATCCCATAATCACCACCTCAGGGTTACAAGGATCGTCATCAAAAAGACGGGAATTTCTGATGGTCCATAGAGCACATACTAACGCCAGAAACTCCTCGCCCATGGACATAAAAACAGAGCATGAATCTCAGTCTCCATGCCCTCCTCGCAAAACTCGCACATCGCACTCAGACAACAATGACGACGAAAAAGATTGGTCTTCACGGCTAACATACCTGTCAATCCGCTCCAGATGAAATGAATGAGTTTAGGTGGCACCTTCAACCCCCATATCAGCTTACATGGACCTGTTCCTGCGCCCATATCCAGCCCCACACTTGTGTCTGAATTCGACCCCATCCCAAGCCAGTAACCCGACTTAACCGTATAATCCCCACTCTTTGTTGGCCACCAGTAGAGTTGGTCCTCCGGTAAGTTCTTGCTCAGTGGGATTTCGTACACTAGCAGTACCTCTTCCTCCGAGAACAAGGAACGCAACTCGTCTTCATTCCAAGCACTTGTTTCCGGATTAATAAGAGCATCCAAACACATCGATAGGTCAGCCTCAATATTTGGTAATGGAACTCTTCCTCCTCGCGCCCCTGGAAGCCATAAATCCTCCCAGACCCGAATTGATTTTCCATTTTCGACTCTCCACTTCTGTCCCTCTAGCAATAGCGCTTTCGCCCCCCAAATGCTTCGCCACGCAAAACTAGGATCATGTCCCCTCCGAGCATCAAGAATGGAATCATGCTTGAAATATCGTGCCTTCAAAACTCTACCAACCAACATTCCTGGGTTAGTCATAAGTCGCCACACCTGTTTTGCTAAAAGAGCTTGGTTAAAAATGCGCAAATCTCGAAACCCCATTCCTCCCATTGCCTTCAACCTGCACAACCGTTCCCACCTCTACCAATGGATCTTTCGCTGACTTTCCGTAGATCCCCAACAAAATCTCGCCATAACCCTATGTAGTTCCTCAATAATCCCTTCCGGAATAGCAAAAATACTCATCATATATGTAGGGATAGCCTGAGCCACCGCCTTAATTAGCACTTCCTTTCCAGGTTTAGATAACAACTTTTCTTTCCACCCTTGCATTTTTTCCCACACCCTTTCTTTAAGACTTGCGAAAATCGCCTTCTTTGATCTCCCAATAACGGTAGGAAGTCCCAAATATTTCTCGTGTCTCTACCTCGCGCACACCCAACGCCGCAAGTAACTCCGTCTTCCCAGATGGTAAAACCTTTTTGCTAAAAACAACTTCCGACTTAGCATAATTAATTTTCTGCCCGGATGCTCTCTCATATTTGCTGATAATTTCAGCGATTTTCGAGCATTCTCTCAAGTTAGCCCTTGCAAAAAGTATACTATCATCCGCGAAAAAAAGGTGGGATATCCTCGGAGCTTCTCTACATACCCTAGCACCGTGTAGCTCCCCATTGTCAGCAGCTTTTCTAATAAGATGAGAGAACGCATCAGTGCAAAGGAGAAATAAATACGGCGATATGGGGTCCTCTTGTCGCAAACCCATGCTTGGTCGAACCAGTCCCGACGCCTTACCATTAATTAAAAGCGAGTGTGCCACAGTTGTCACACAATTTATAATCCTATTTCTCCACATCACTGAAAAACCCATCCTCTTCATCACCTCTTCAAGAAAGACCCACTCCACTCTATCATAAGCCTTGCTCATATCGAGTTTAAGTCCAATCGTCCCTTGCCTCCCTTCACCACTGCGCTTCATAGCATGAAAAGTTTCAAAGGCAATAAGTGCATTATCCGTGATAAGTCTTCCGGGTGTGAAGGCACTTTGGTTTTCGAATAAGTCCAATCCGTTATACAACATACATTGACCTAGATAGCATATAAAATTATGCACCTAATCTAGTGTTATTACCAAATGATGTGGTATTGTTGTAGACTAGTAGCCAAGTTATATAGCAAGCCCCTTAGTTTACTACTCTCTTTAAGAAAAAATACGAGACGTATAATTTATCTTCCTATAATTATGGTCTAATTGAAAATCGGTATCAAGAGATATGCTGTTCACACTATTATTATAATAAATAAGGAGGTGTTTCCATATTTACTCATTAAAGGATTATTTCCATATTTGCTTAGCCTTGATGGACGGCTGAGATTAACTTGAGTCAAATTCCTAAAAGGAAACAAGATCCTCTCTCCGCCTATATATATAGAATTTCTTCCATCAGAAATTCTAAGCTAAAAGCAAGAATTAATCTCTAAAGCAAAATTGCAAGCTTATTCATATACAACACTTATAGTTTTATTTTCTTACAGCTGTCATTTTTCTTATTCAACGAGATCTGATAATCAGGAGGTTCATATCAGATCTCATATTATTATTATTAAGCAATGTCAGGAGGTATGTTTCTCTAATTTCTTACGTTTAATCCTACGTGATTTTCATGTGTTCAAAGATCTTAGGGTTCATGTAAAATACTCCCTCCTACCCATAACTAATGTCCCATTTGCCAATTTTGTTTACCCACACAAATGTCTTATTTGACATATGTATGACTCTTCTACCCTTTGCTCTTTTCATTATTAACAGCCCAACCCACTCTTACCCATTACTTTTCATTATTTAACTCACCTTTTTCTTACCCTCAAACAATACTTTTTATTATTTAACTTTATTTCTTAATTTCCGTGCCCCTACCCAAATGGGATATTAGTTATGGGTAGGAGGGAGTAATTGTTTAACACTCTCCACACCCTTTTTTTTGGATGGAAAGAGCTTAAATAAATAAGGTTACTACTCCCACACCTTGGCTACATGTCTTTTGCCTTGCATTGCTTTTCTGCTTCACATGAGGCCTGTAATATCATTATTCCCTCTGTCTCGTTCACTTATAAGGGGTATGGTATACTCGTAAATGTTATTGTACTGTCTATTTCTTAACATTTTAAAGGAGATATGGTCATACATTAAGAAGGCGAGTTAGACATCGAAAAGGCAGACAGCAGATGCCGCGTCCAAATTACAAAGATTCATAACAAAACTTGGGGTTACATTATATTCCATGAAAAGCTTCTTACAATAAGAGCTTGCAGCAAATTAGAGCATCCAAAATTGTGTTGGCTAATCGATCACCTCTCAAATTCTCAAAACATAATAATCTTCAAAAATGGCGAGTTCATTAATAATTTCTTATACTGTCTCAATTCTTTATTTTTGCTTTTATATTTTTGATTTCTTTTTTTTTTTTTCAAATGGGCCTAGTTATATCGTAGGTGTGATCATATCCCCAACTTTGTGGTTGAATAAAAGATCACAAAATCTCATTGAAGACACATTATATCCGTCACAAATGAAGACGGATATCATTTCTTCTCACAAAATACCCATGAGATGTGAGTGGGGGAGCACATGGGGGGTGCCCACCTTGTCCCCTCTACCCATTTCCTCTCACAAATTACCCGTTGCAAGATCCGACCCGTCTTCAGCAAGACTTTTTGATAAAAAATCTCTTACCACTTGAGCTAACTCTTGTTCTCACCTTTTATATTCTTGATGAAAAGCATTTCAATTACAGAGCTAACTCTTGTTCTCACCTTTTATATTCTTGATGAAAAGCCTACTTCTATTTTCAATTGGTTTTAGTCTAGACCTGGCAAAACGGGTCAACGGGTCGGGTTCGGGTCGGGTCAATTCGGGTCGGGTTATTTCGGGTTTCTGAAATATTCGGGTTAGTTCGGGTCGGGTCATTTCGGGTTTACGGGTCTGTTTCGGGTTTATTGGTCGGGTTGTTTCGGGTCAAGCAGATCGGGTTATTTTCGGGTCAATGATTAAGAGAGAAAGAGGCATTTCAAATCTTTTGGGGTCATTTAAAGTTATCTTTTGTCGGGTCATTTCAGGTCGGGTCATTTTGGGTAGGGTTGATACGGGTCTAGGAAAGCTCGGGTCATTTTCGGGCCGGGTCGGGTTAATTCGGGTTTCGGGTGTCATTCGGGTTAATTTCGGGTCTCGGGTCAGCCTTTTCGGGTCGGGTTGATTTTGCCAGGTCTAGTTTTACACTATAACTTCTTTACGCTTATGAAGCGGACCCTCTTTCCGGATATGCCGATCTGCTTTTTACAATTAGTAGTTTAATCTTGCACAAATTCTCATTTGTGACGGACAAAATCCGTCACAAGCCTGTGACGTGAGACAAAAGTGCAAGTGGGAGGATTAAGTGAGAGGGCAAGTGGGAGATTGTTGTGAGAGGTCACAAGATTGTGACCGTCACAAGCAAGACAGACGGACTTGTTGCAATAAGCAGGATTATTTAATCGATAAACACAAAGGTCCCACTTCACGTGAATTCACGTGGAATTAGCAAACCTTAATCAAATTCAAAGAGTCTTGCTTGTGACGGGTCGAATCTTACAACGGGTATTTTGTGAGAGGAAATGGTTAGAGGGGACAAGGTGGGCACCCCCATGTGCTCCCCCACTCCCATCTCATGGTTATTTTGTGAGAGAAAATGATATTCGTCTTCATTTGTGACGGATATGATATGTCTTCAATGAGATTTTGTGAATCAAATTACACAAAATCTCATTGAAGACACACCATATCCGTCACA
>JAGPOY010006299.1:0-10402 GCA_018983105.1 Silene uniflora | reverse complement strand
GGAAGACCAACAAAAAATTAATAATTGATGTAAAAATGAAACACGAAGGATCGAACCGTAGACCTCTTGCGTAACTTGATAGTTGTTTGCTACAAAGCCCACTACCATTATGCCAAAGGAAGGTTTGATGCAATAAAGAGTGTTTATAAATGCTTTAACTAAAACTATTCCAGACGAGGCCCCCAACCCCTTGGGCCCCCGTTCGGTGAACGGAATTGAACGTCGTGTGGGCCACCCCTGGGCCTGAGTCAAGAAATACGGTATTTATACTTTGGAAGAGGTAGCATTTGCATTAGTTTAGGATTTGTAAACAACAATATTAAATATTAAATCAATTTTTAATAAACATATATACGTCGACCGAAAGTAGTTTATTAATTAATCCTAATTTGAATCAAATTATATTGAAGTTACAACTTTTTAGCCGCTGTACTGATGGTTTTGTTTACCAAGTTTTATATCATGAGGTTGATAGTTTATAGGAGTACTAGTTTAGATCCCGTGCTACAACACGGGTTGTTTGAGCGGTTTTAATTATTAGTTTGGCCAGTAAAAGACGGAAAATAATAATGTATATACTTTACCTTGAGTTTCATAATATATGAAAGATATGGTAGAGATAGGCTAATTGAATAAAACGAAACAAAAAATTAGTTATTTCGTCGGATAAAATTTTGCTTTTTTTAGACAAGGGTTGTTTGAGCGGTTTTAATTATTAGTTTGGCCAGTAAAAGACGGAAAATAATAATGTATATACTTTACATTGAGTTTCATAATATATGAAAGATATGGTAGAGATAGGCTAATTGAATAAAATGGAACAAAAGATTAGTTCTTTCGTCGGATAAAATTTTGTTTTTTTGAGAATTTAGAATTAAACTATCAGTTTTTTAGTGTTGTGTTAGATGAGGATAACACTAATTTATTACACGATTAATTGTTATATTTTTTATATAATATTAAAAAGAATACAAAAAATTAAGTAATTTAAATAGAAAACGGAACCGTCAACATAAGCAAATAACGGGCCGATAATTAGACACGCATTTCAAAATCGAACTTTCAACAAAATAACGGGCTGACATATTGCAACACCGGCCCAAATTGAAAAAACAGGCCCAATAGTAGCATGAATGTAGTTAGGCGGGAAAATGGGGAGTTTTGGTAATCTATTAGTTTTCGGAATTACTTTTTCACATACGAACTTTATTCTTTCACATACATTTTTTCATTAACTTTCTCTTTCATACCCTTTTTTCCTAAAACTAAACAATTAAGTCTTATGTTATCCTCTTCCTTAATCAAATCTAATTGCTCTAAGAACTTGAACATTGGATCATACAATTAATATGTTTTGTTAAAATTATTAGGGTTTATCAACTAGTGAATTAATATATTTATCAATTATCAATTAGGGTTTATGATCGAAATGACTGCAGGATCAAATTGTTTTACCAAGTAATATCCGATTCCAAGAGGAGATTTTTAGTATCAAACAATTCCGATAGCAATGTCATCCTAAGTACAGAAACTCCAGTCATTCTTATCTCGAGAAACACTATGTACTAAATTGATATTTTAGACATTAGAGCACTATGCAATGTCTGCAAGACTATAAACCTACAATTTGGTATTGAGTATGATGCATTTTGACGCCATTATTACATGTTTAGACATTAACAAATTCATTGCGATGCATATTGATCCACAATATTGCAAGTCTACGACACTGTGAACCTTGGCCAACCGCTACAAATGATGTCGAAGCACGGGTCGGCTGAAGTAAGGTCGACCGGAGTAAGGTCAGACGGAGGGAGGGGGGTGAATGGGAAGGAGGTGGAGGAAGAGAGATGAAAAAAATTAATTGGGGAGGGAGAAAAAATGACAAGGGTAAAATTGTAAAATGCGTATGTGAAAGAGTAAATTTCGTAGGTGAAAAAGCACGACCCGTTTTCGGAATTGTACTATATGCTTGTTTTTTTTATAGTTGAAGTTTATCTTTTCTTTTCATTTAGATTTATCTAGCATTATTTATTAATTTGAGTGTTTCATTAAGGTTGGATTCTCTATAAACGCTCGAAAAAAGATTCCTTTATTAATATAGATAGATATAGATAGCTGCGCACGGATTATCCAATCCCTTGATAACCAGATAATAAATGACCCAAAAATAACCCACATCCGTAGTGACCTGACTCGACCCGAATGCTTACAAATCCAAAATCGACTTGTCCAGGAGTCCACATGGTTGACCTGTTTGTGAGGTCTAGTTATGTTGGTGTGGATCAAGATCATATGATGTAGGCTTTGAAGCCCATAATTTAGGTGTACTAGTCAAAGCCCAAATCCAAATAATTCATGTTATCCACAATATCATCATCTTTACAAAGAAGAGAGACGATACATTCTTCGCAAAACTCAGCACAAAATTGAAGCAAAAATGGCGGCAATGGCTGCACTTCAAAGCTCTTTCACCTCTCTTTCTCTTTCCTCTAACTCTTTCTTAGGCCAACGCCTCTTTCCTTGTCCAATTCTTTCTCAGGTACCTTTTCTTATTTAATAATGCTCAAACAGGTGTTTAACATACAGTCGTATAGGTTAAATTCTGTAACTTCTTGTTTTTGTTTTGGTTTTTGTATGCGTGTTTTGCAAATGGGTCTAGTTTTTGAGGGGTAGTAAGTCTACTAAGAGACCGTCTTTCAATAACTTAATGAAAGGCCGTCTCGTTCAAGTATTTGTGTTTCCGGGCAGGTTTTTATATGCTCAAACCCTCTAACCAATTGGTAATGAGTTAGTAACCTTGTTGGACTTGGGTCTTGCTTCTGTGAGGTTGTATTACTTGTGATTGTAAGAATCTCCTTTTAATCAGCTGAGCAATTGAAGAAACATATCCATTGTTATTTGAAAGGTTATATCAGCTAGAATTGTGATTTAAAGTTTGACTTTGGTCCAAGTATGGGTTTTCGCTTCTAGACTATAATGAAAAAAGTGCAAACCTTGTGTATATGGAAATTCGTCATGGTTGGAGGGGTTTCCGAATTCTTGATTATCCTGTGATTTACGATATGTGTTTTACTAAACGATTTCAATTGCAGGGATTGGTTGCCCAATGTCATTGGGATTGGGGTAGGACGTAGGCATGGCAAATTGGCCATTCTTGCGCTCTGAATTGGGTCATTTTGGTGTATAGTAATATTTGGATTGAGCTTGTTTCAAGTTTGTTTGTGTGACCCGTTGTTTGAGCCAGGTCATTTTGGATTATCTTTATTAAGATTTTTGTCATTTGATTAGTAGATAAACTTTGGTGTAGTTTCAAATTAGCCATTTCTTTCTAGTTTGGATCGTTTACCATCTTCTGGTTCAACTAAGTTCTTGTCTTATGTTACTCCGGTCAAGCTAAATTCGGGTCTGCTCAATTTGCGTGTTAAGTTTGCTAGGTCTATGCGGGGGGTAAGGACCTGATGGAATAAATGATTGTGCTTAGCTGGTGACTAGTGACGCTAGAATACTAGATTAGATATTGAGCTGCATCTGAATGCATAAAAGAGCAATGATGTGTTATGGAACATTGGGTAATTGAATGTTGATTACAGTTAAATGGACATGATGCACTTCCTACTATAATTGAAAATTCCGTATATCTGCCGCTGTTTTAATTATGTCTTCCCTATTACTTCCAGGTCAGAACAACTGATCAACCACCATGTCTTGTTTCTGCGAAGGTTAGCACTTCAGACTCTTCCATCATTTGTCTTAGTTTTTCGTACTTTCTTAGCATTATTGGCATATTGACTATATATTGTGCTTTCATTTTATTTTCCCCTTTTATTGTAACCTTTTACCTCTCATAGACAGTTTCAAATGATGATATGTTAGTCAATCCAAATGTATTTGTGAGGCTTTGTTGTTGTCAATGATGTTACTGTTGTTGCTAAGTTCCTCATGTGAAGAATGGGTTTTAGGCCTTCCGGGGGTAAGGGGAACATCCAACATGTGAGTGATGAGAATCAATCCCATGACCTCCGCTGAGTTTGAAGGTGGGAAACCGACCACCAGGCTACCCACCCAATAATCACAAAATTTGTTCACATGCAGAGGACTCAATGGGAAAAAAAAAAGCTGTCTAACATGTACAAGAGTGCACTAGAATTTGTCGATCACTTGAGAATTAGTTCAAATTGTTTTTTCTTCTGCCTTGGAATGTTCACTTCTTGGGTTGTCAGTACATCACCTCCGTCTGCATTGTCTATTGTCTTAGAAACCAATTGTTGATTGGGAAACTAGTTTTAGATTGTCTTCCTGAAAGCTGCTTGTACACTCAGTATAATTAGCAATTTAGCACTGCACAGAAGCGACGAATTCAGTATTTCAAATTGTACGAGACTGAGTTTAGGCTTGTGAAATTGGGAATATTTTTCCACATTCCTTGTTTGATGGCCTATCCGGTACACTTGTACGAAGTTTGTTTTAAAACGGTTTTACAATTATATTGCCCAAGTGCCTCAAAGGCTCATGAAGATGACAGGTGGGGGTTTGTTGGCCATAACCTTATAATTGAAAACAGCGTTACATTGTTTCGGGTTACCCCGAATGAAATTTGCGTTGGTAATTTTATCAATCGGCTGTTAACTCATAATGTAAGAAGCAGATGCAATTTAGTGAGTCATTTTGCTTAATTTGTCATGTTCTGAACTCTGAAGCCAAAGAATATCCAGTTCAGTTTTGGTTCTATGTAACTCAAATCATGATTGTGTGTTACTTATCGCAGGCTTTTATTATATACCATGATTCCTTTTCTGATAAGTGAATCATGAACTTTGGTTTTAATATTGAGGGTTATCATAATCATTCCCGGTATAATCGTTTATTTCTTTGTGATGTAGCTCAAGCACTGGGAGAGGAAAGACTGCAAACCAAACAGTCTTCCAATAGTTCATAAAATGCATGTCAAGATTGGAGATACTGTAAAAGTAATATCTGGAAGTGAAAAAGGTAAAATTGGAGAGGTAACTAAACTATACAAACATAACAGCACGATAATTATCAAGGATGTGAACTTGAAAACAAAGCATATGAAAGCGAAAGGGGAGGGAGAGCCAGGTCAGATTATCAAGGTATGCTTAACTGTGTTTATTGATTGCTATAATACTGTTTTTTGTTTGCTTTCATTCCATGGATTGAATGAATGATATCGAGAAATCAGTGATTTCTTTCATGCGAGACCAAACTTGATTAACGTTAGTTCCCCAAGCACAAGTAGCTTTTCGTTTTAGATTTGTGGTGGCCTAGTTGCTCCTAGTTTGATATCTGAGAATCAACCAGCAATGATACTGAAAATATGTTGGTCCAATTGTGGGTTTGTCGGTTTTTGAGCAAAATGGCTAGGTTCAATTCCTCCATGTAGCTGTTCTGAAATTTTTAGTGATTCTACATATTTAATTCTAATAATTAAGTGCTTAAGAATGCTTCAGTTTCCAATGTGAAGTGGCGAAAGGATAGTATCAAATAGCATTAATTTGATCCGTTATTTTTTCATTAATCATATCGGTAAAATTACGGTCTGTGAAGGAGAGTATATCAAGGTTAGGATCACCTTAAAAAAAATAGTTCCCCCCTATGATGAAAACCCTGGGTCCGCCAGTGACTTTGTGGTAACCATTTCTGAAGAAATGAAGAAGACACCTAATAATAGTTGACGGATTTAAGCACAAAAATTATGATACTATCAAGCTAATGAGATCGTTGTTTCTCTATGCCAGATTGAGGGGCCAGTTCACAGTTCAAATGTGATGTTGTACTCGAAAGAGAAAGAAGTGACTAGTCGAGTAGGCCATAAAGTCCTCGAGGATGGAAGCAAAGTTCGGTACCTCATAAAGACAGGGGAGATAATCGACAGTGCAGAGAAGTGGAAGGAAGTGATGAAGAATAAGAAAGAAACAGAGATAGCAGTGGCAGCCTAAACGGCTCTTACCTGACACTCTTATTTAGTTATTTGTATGTAATGTTATTTTAATCTCCATCTTCTGTATACTGTAAGATGATTTATTAGCCCGAGATTAGCCTAAACTGAACCTCATGTTTTGTAAGATCCAAGCATTTTAGTTACCTGAATTATTCAGGTTTGTGTTATATGTCAACGGCCGGCTTCGTCTCCATTTTGTTCAAATAGTTAAAAGAGGCAAAATTCTGGTTTTGATGTGTTGGTAGACTTGGCAAAATAAGCCGCCTGAATAACTCACATCCCAATTGGCCCTGTATCAAAATGACCCGAAAGGCAGCCAATTTGACTTATAACTGGTGGATATTAACTCGACGAATGTTGCGTTCACTTAGGGTGTGTTTGGATTGACAGATTTAGAAGGAAAAGAAAGGGAGGGAGAGTAGGGGATTTAAAATCCCTTGTTTGGATAGCAAATAAGGATGAAGGGAAGCGGAGGACGAGGGATTTAGAGGGATCCATTTTTCTCCTCCAAGACAAATCGAAATCCTTACACAATAGGTAAGATTTGGAGGGAAATTGTATCCAAACATTTACACTTCATTTCCCCTCCTCTTCCCTTCCCTCCCTTTCCATTCCCTCCTTCCCCCTCCTTTTCCCTCCATTTCCAGATTTTTGGAGGGAAAAAAAAAAGAGGGAGAGTAGGGGTTTAAAATTGTTTGTTTGGATAGCAAATAAGAGTGGAGCGAAATGAAGAGGGAAGGATTTTGAGGGATCCATTTTCCCTCATACAAGGCAAATCAAAATTTCTTCACAATAGGCAAGATTTGAAGATAAATTGTATCCAAACACCACATCCCATTCCACTCCCTTCCCTTGTCTCCCTTTCTCTTCCCTCCATTCCTATCTTCTCCTTTTCCCTCCACTTATGCTATCCAAATACACCCTCTAAGCCTTATTTCAAATTCCAATGGTGTGTTTGGGAACAAAGATTGTATTCCCAAATTCAGATTGGGACCAATTT
The DNA here is from genome assembly GCA_018983105.1 of Silene uniflora. NCBI lineage: Eukaryota > Viridiplantae > Streptophyta > Magnoliopsida > Caryophyllales > Caryophyllaceae > Silene > Silene uniflora. The sequence goes on along the minus strand of JAGPOY010006299.1, from coordinate 3,440 downwards.
GCATGTTTGGCAATGTAATACCACAGATTTTACCCATAGGGAACTCGGTCGAGCTGGAGGTACTCGACCGAGTGGGTGGTTGTGAGCTCGGTCGAGTAGGTTGTACTCGACCGAGTGGCTTGTCGGGTGTTTTGAGGCAGGCTTCTACTTTAGGTGCACTCGACCGAGTAGTGAGATACTCGGTCGAGTATGGCATACTCGGTCGAGTATGGCATACTCGGTCGAGTATGGCATACTCGGCCTAGTATGTCAGGTCTTCAACCGAGTATCCGTTCTGGGGTGGCGATTTTGCGGAATGTGATTAAGGAAATTGGAAATTATAAAACCTCTTTCGTTAGTTACTAAGTTCGTTTTTTACAAAATTTAAAACATTTCTAACCACTCCTTAATACGAGTATCATTCAAGCAAGATTGTCACTTTGGGCATTTCGGAATCCGTCTCTCGTTCATATTGCGTTGTAAGTAATGATCTTCTATCATTTGCATTTTGGTTAAACCCTAGTTGGGTTGATTTGGGGAAAATGGATTAAGTAGTATTGTTTTGTAATTAGCATTATTGTGCAAGATTGATAGGCGGAGATATCGTAGAGGAACCGTTCTAGCGCCTTTGTTGATTTTGTTGATTACGGATTAGCTATCAGGTAGGGTTTCCCTCCTCAGTTGTTTGCGTATATGATTATCAATGGTGTGACGTTGTTTTGTAAATTGTTGATTGGATTATTGTGGAGTTGATTGTGGAGCCATTGTCGGGAGATGGTCTCTACCCCTTGTTCGCCCCTTATGGCTCCCGTCATAAGGGAGATGTGCACATTAATGACCTGGGTTCGCTTGTTGCGATGAGCGGGGTTAGAGGTGGTAATGTTCCGGTCTACCACTGGCGGTGTAGGTATCTGTTGTGATGGGTGACCTGGCGGATCTGAGCTGCGGTTCATATATCTGTAATTGGAATTGAGAGAATTGAATTGTGTCTTATCGACTTTGTTGTTTGATTATCGTTAAGCTTGTAATTCTTTACGTGGATGACTGACCTGTTTATGTTTTCAAAACCTGTCGTGATCTATTGGGGAATGGTGACCAGGCATCTAGCAGGTTTGGTGATTGAGCTGTCTTACGGGATGGATGGGAAGTCGCCACGAGTCCATTAGCTTCCGCTGTCACTTTATACATTTGCTTTCTTTGGTTTTTGGATATGTAGTTTTGGAGTTTAACTTTGGTTTTGCTTGTAATTGACTAGATTATTCATCTTTATCTAAATGTTGTTTTTTTATGGTCTATTTGATGCATGTTACCTCGGGAAACCGAGATGGTAGCACCTCTATATGCTAAGGTGGTCCTCAGTAAGGCACTTTGGTATATGGGGGTGTTACAAAGTGGTATCAGAGCGACGATCTTGAAACCTAAAACCAATGAATAAAATGAACGTAAGGTGTCTAAATAAAATGAACTCGAGTAGGAATTGTTTGGAGCTACTGCAAAGGTCTAGGAGACGTCCTAAGACCGCATCACGGCCCTCACAATTTCAAGCCGGTCACTACGGGGTGTGTCTTGGGGATCGATATATGTTTGTGTTTATGTATGTATGGATGGAGTGGATGTTTATGTTTGTGGTTAGAGATAGTATGATATGATTTGGATGCGCATGTATGGAGTAATTGATGCGATGTGAAGAGACGTGCATGTGACATGATTGGTTGTTTACGTTTACGTCGCATTTGGTTATAGAAACATGTGAATAGGCTGTTGGTTGCGTATTTATATACATATACTTATTGGGATTGTGTTTGGGAATGGTTTTTGCATGATCCGGCCGAGTGAGGCAGGTACTCAACTGAGTAGAGTGCACTCGACCGAGTGTGGGTAATTGTGAATTTGGCAGTAGCTACTGGAACATGACCATTCGACCGAGTAGAGAGGAAACTCGACTGTAACAACTAGTAATTTCTAGCTTACTCGGTGTTCTATTCGATCGAGTAGATGTCACTCGACCGAGTAGATTAGTCACTCGACCGAGTGACTTTGGGGATTGTTTTTCCAGTTTCTGACTAAGTTCCACTCGATCGAGTGGGAATTACTCGCCCGAGTGCTCGAAACTCGACCGAGTGAACGGTTCACTCGACCGAGTGCCGGGTTGCTTTGAACTAGTTGCCGCGTGAGTGTTTGTCCTTTTCCTAAACTATGATTATTGACCCATTTGACTATCAAACTCAGATTTTTCCCTCCCAAACACCCTCATTTGTATACCTTACCCTCATCTACCATCTACGTTCACTCAAACACAAACTTTAGAAGATTAAGATTATACTGGGGGATTATTCTTGTCCATCAAATTTGTGGGTAAGTTACTAATCACTTGGCTAACCTTTTTCCTTTGTCAAACCCTAGTTTTATATGACACCATATTAGGGTTTTGGGTAGTAAGTGGAATTTAAGGAGGATGGTTAGTAGATTGTGTTATAATTATGTAGTAATGGATGATTATTACTTATATGAGGAAGTTTCATAGAGGAGCATTTCTAGGATTTATCTTGAGGCTTAAGAGGATTCTAAGGTAGGGAATTCCTCCCTACTAGCTTTAATAATATGGATGTTTTATTGATGATGTGCTTTTGTTTTGGCACGAATTCTCTTGCTCATTTACATGTTTTAATCGCGTTTTGCTTACTCTTGCACACCGTCTACTGGCATTTTGTACCCGATTCCCTATTCTATGACTTTGCCCGAGTTTCGTAGGAATTGGAGCTCAAACGGGAAATCGGAGCAAGAGAAAGAGTAAGAGAAGAAGAAGAGTAAGAGAAGAAGAAGAGAAAAGAGGAGAAGCGCACAGAGGCCTCCCAGCCGGGTGTGACGATCCGCACACGTCGAACCCTTAGATTTATTTTATGTTATGTAACTTCATTTTCTTTCCTAATTTAGCATAGTTTTAGCTTAGCTTTTCTTTTCTAGCTTTCCATAAATAGGGGTAGCGCTATTGTGCAAGATCAATGTTTCCTGCTACCAGACAAGAACTATCAAATTTCCCTCTTTGAGAGGTGCTAGTCAATGAGACGTGACACCAACGGGGAATACGGGTACGTCACAGAGTGGGTTCAATGGACAAAGGCCACAGAATAGCGGCATTTCAGTCGGGAACAGTCGGTTTCGCTCGCAAGGAAGTCAAGCCCAATCGGCGAGCAGTACGAACTCGCCCTCAAGCTCGTCTTCGAAGGCAGGGAACTCAACTGCTTCCACAACGAAGAAACCGTTCGCGTGTTTTGTGTGCAAAGGTCCTCGCAAGATGTCCGATTGTCCGAACAAGGCAGAGTTCAATGCCATGTTCAAGAAGATGCCGAAGGGGGCTCAAGAACGTCTTGATGGGGCGTTGGCCGACTATCACCAAGAGTATGACGAAGACTCGAGTGATGGCGAAGACCAACCACGAATGGGCTCACTTCAAAGGATTA
>JAGPOY010006296.1:0-10404 GCA_018983105.1 Silene uniflora | reverse complement strand
TTCGGGTCAGGTCACTTTCGGGTATAGGTCATTTTGGTTTGCGTTGCTTCCAAGTTAATGACTAAGCACTTTACTTAGTACTATTTTAATTCAGAAATACTATTTTGCAAATTTAACTAGTTATTAGTCATTTTGGGTCATTTTAAGTCTTTCCGAGTCGGGTCACCTCGGGTCGGGTCAACTTTGGGTCAGACAATGTTCGGGTCGGGTTTGGGTCGGGTCGGGTCAATTCGGGTTTCAGGTCATTTCCGGGTCAAGCAAGTTCGGGTCATTTTCGGGTCTCGGGTCAGCCTTTTCGGGTCGGGTCATTCGGGTCTCACCCATTTTGCCAGGTCTAGAGTGCGGGAGTGCCTCAAAGCATTGCAAAATGGCAATGAATTGAGAGGTCTCGGGTTCGACTCCCTACACGGGAGTGCTGCGGTTTTACCTGCCACCAAGGGCAACCTTGATGACTTACCTGATCCCCGGGCTTGCAGGGTGTTCGGGTGTTCCCTTGGGTCACCAAAAAAAAAAATATATATATATATGGGCTTCTAACTGGTTTCCAATCTCCTCAAATTTAAATAAAAAAAATCCTCAATCTCATGATACATGCATCAACAATTAGTTGCATACCTACAATTACATACAAATGTCAAATAATTTCACAGTCCTTTACTAATTTGACTAAAAAAAATACTAAACTTATTAGTATAATAATGTTGCAACAAAAAATATCGGATATGAAACAAAGTATTATTGAGATACCTCACACATGAAAGGGGGGAGGATGGGGCGCAACTGTGCAAGTTATTTAATTACTTTTTCCCCTTTAATGTCTTCAACTAATTTATTGGAATGCGGTCTCTTAGGAGACCTACCATAAAACAAAATACGGACAAATATTAACACACAAATTCTCAAATAAAAAGTAAGAAAGTAAGAAGAATAGGAAGGAAAGAAACAAAATACAGACAGATATTTAAAGTAAATACTTCCTTTTCGTATTTGGGTTGCTCCTATGTAGTATTCCCTTTTATAATAGGAAAAAGTATAAAGTAATTGCTCAAATTATTGTCTAATACGGAGTAGGGAAAACTATATATAGTTGTTGCACAAATTATTGTCTAAAATGATTTCAATGCTTAATTAGTGTAAAATTACCTAACATTTTACCTAAACACATACGTTAACATAACTTCTTTTATCAATTACTCGTGTTTTAGTGATGAGTATATTCGTTTTTATAAATGCCTTACACTAATTTAATATGAAACCGTTTTATACAATATCAGCTTAAATGGTTATACATATATCGTACGAAGTATACAACAAGCTTTTAGGAGTTTACAAATTCTTGTTCAAGAAAAGGGGCCAAATAGATACGGAGTAGATGGCAAAATTCTTAAACTCTTGTTTCATCTATCTATATGGTCGGTCATATGGGACAATATTTAACTTGTTTTATATACTTTAAACCGCTACATCTATTTTAAGATAGACAAACTGATACGCATATTTTGTAAAATTAAAATAAAATAAGAGGGTACATCAAAGTGACAAAGGGAGGGGACGATACTAGCTCCAAATTTCAAAGCCATGTTCATTGTTCACTAGTAATAGTACTTGGTTATTAATTTTGCATTTACGAGTAGTAAAACAGCCTTGAAAATAGAGAGAATAGTTAGAAAGTAAGAAGAATAGGAAGAAAAGAAACAAGGCCTAAAGGTCAAATCCCCTGCATATCCAGCACACTTTGTCTACCTACTCCCATTTTATTTTGCAAAACTTAATTTTATGTACCTTTTTTATCACTTAATTGCCATTATTACCTTGCAATTAACACTTTCACTTTTCTAACTACGACCTTGTCAATATTCATCTTGTCTCTTTTGCATGTTTTTTTCTTAGCGTGGTTGAATTTAATTAAGATTTAGACTTGATTATGAAGCTTAATTGAACTGAAGTGGGTGGAATGAGAGTTGAAATTTAGCTGAAAAGAACAATGTCGTAGAATAGTACTAAAGATAATGCTTTTGGTATAAAGGTGGTTAGAAACGTGAATATGATGTTGAAGGGATTTAAGCTCCAGGTCATGAATACCACCATAATAACTTTACTAGTCAAGTTAGTTGACATATGCATACTCGATATCAGTAAATGACACGCTGATGGCATGTCAAAGTCGCAAATTATAGTAGTATTGTAAACTATTATTCGTTAATATTCAGATTGATCTAATTATAAGCGTGCAATAACGTTACGATTAAACATTTTAATACTTAGATATGTCGATTGGTTATTAAGATGATAAACGTATTGTGTCGTCTACATATACCTAATAAGGTGACTTATATACGAAGTATAAATTAAAAAGGATGGGTCATGGAGTGGCTCAACTGCTCAAGATTACGTGACAAGGTTGGAGCATGTCACATGTTGTGTTTTATGAATGTGTGAATTACAGAGATTTGTGAATCCCTTGGAAAAGGAGTTGAGACTTACAAAGGGGTCTACGAGAGAAATTAGGATTTTTGAAGGCAAAAGTTGAGGCAACCTTTCATTTTCTACTTTTTCTTCATTGCCTTGCTTTTTGACATTGTAACTTTGTAAGTCAATTCTGATTTTGGAGGGGTTTTTTCATTATATGAAAAGAAATGGAGGTCCATTACTTTCGAACGATTTGGATCAAATTTTAGGACGATAAAGGTTGTAATAATTTCATAAAATTAATGTTTTAATGAATGGAGAGAGAAAATATATTAGAATAAGAGTGTATTATTAGAGAGGCGATAGAGAGAAAGTAATAGAGATGATTCAAATTGGTAGTTTAGTACTTGTACCGTCTATAGACTATATAGAGTATTATGTATTTATGTAACACGGTTTTATAATATAACATACGGTGTAGTTTATATTTTATACTTAAATATTCGTTATAAAAAAATGCTTATAATATTTTGTGTTTATTGGATGATTTTGATGTAATTTAACTGTAAGAACATTTAACAAGAAACTTATCGCTCTGTGTTATTTTATAAACAGAGAATTCAGATAGTCAAGATACTCCGAATAAGGAAAAGCCCATGAAGAATCGTCTTTACAAGTAAGATCATTTAACAGGAGATCGACTTATTGTTGAACGCATGTACGTAATTTTTGTTTGTGTCGAGAATCGAGATAGTCAAGATACATAATCCCAATAAGGTAAAGCCCATGAAGAAAGCTAACACAAAACTTAAGTTATAGTTTTGTTAATTTATGGAAATCCAAGTTGGTAAACACGCATAAATCTAATCAAAACTCGTACACTTTTCCTAAGACTTTTCTCATAAACACGTACTGCTTGCTTTTTTTGTGGGGGAGTGAACTCTGCTGTTTACATTAACTTTACTTTGATTATTTTGTTTTCAAAAAAGATACATAATCGAGGTCAAAGCAATTCCACTTTTTGAGAAATTGTAAAATGTACAAACACATTGTTATTGGCCAAATTAAAGTTAGTCACATTTGTGATTTTGCTTTAGAGGGTTTGTGTTTCTCCCTTTACTTTGTTCTTTTGCTGTTCCTGCATTGACAAACAAGGAAGACTAATTCTTCTATGACACGGTCTCGCAATGCTCTTAATATGAGAAGACTGTCTATTGTCTGTCTTGTAGGAGACTTATTCAGGCAGGAATTTATAAGAGCAAGTCCAATGGTGTAATTGCAAGTTAGTTGCTACACCATTGGAGAAGGATATGTTGAATGACTTAAGTTGAGCAACTAGCTTCATTAAGCTACTAGCTTGAAATGACCCACAACTAAACGACAACCAATAGGAAAATTAGTTTAATAAATTAAGTTTCATCAAGCTAGTATATAGGTTAGCTAAACCATTGGAATTGTTTGCTAGCTTAGAATTGTTGTAGCTTAGAAAATGATGTGGAATGATCAAGCTAATTAATTGTTGCTACCATTGTACTTGCTCTAAGCATGTGCAAGTGGTGCAAGGCATTCCGCACCTATTCTCTATTAGACAAACGTGTAGAAATGAAATGAAAACAGTTGGTAAGCTATGGTTTGAAATAAAGCATGGGAGTTGGGACGATATTCAACAGTCGACAGAATTATTATGCCTTATGGCTTATAAGAAGGTATTCTCAGTTTCGGCCTTCTCCACATTTAAAACATCCAAGAGAAATTTCTCGAACGAGAGGACTAGACTGAACACTGGACGAGATAATTAAAACGACTCGTCGGTTGTTTAAGTATTTCGGTCCAAGCTATGGTTTGGTGTCCTGCTGCGCCGATACTCACCTCGAATTCTAACTGTCGACTAACTAGGAATCTGACATTCATTAGTGCCTAGACTTGAAAACTAAACCACCAACATTTTCGGCCCAATCCAGTAAGGATATACAAACCTTACTGGTGATGCCAGATAAATGGGCCTCATGATGGGCTTGACGGACTGAACGAGAAAAAACGGGCCCATAGGGTCTACATTGATATTTGCCATTATGTGGTTTGGGCCAATTACACTAATTATTTTACATACATGATTAGAATGGCTCTACATTGATCAAGGCAACTATTCTCTCCGTGTCCATGACCAATATGTTGTACGAAGTATTTATTTATTTTCCCGATAAACTTTTATAGGACCGTTTTATACAGAGTAGCATAAGACTGATCAAAATACAAGAAAACTAAGTGCATATCTAATAAGAAAAACTAACATAAATAAATATGTAAATTATTAATTTGAAATATTAGGTTATTAAAATAAAGTAAATATTTTAAATTTTTATTAAATGATTTTGTAGGACCTATGTTATTTGGCTAGCCTTACATAGTTACATACATACTTGTTTAGATTCCGCGCGAATGCGCGGTTTTTTAGATAGAGATGTTAGAGAATTTAACAATTACAATACTAATATTTAACTTCACCTGAAATTTAATTATAAAATTTACTATTACCAATACTTTGTTTTAAAAAATAGTGTTATCATTATATCCACGAAAGCTGTAATATAAATGTTAAGTAATGACTAATGAGTAATAACCTTAATAATACAATCATATAAGATTAAGTTAAAGTGTAAGAAAAAATATATTATACGTAAACTTTTCGTGAATACTCTTAACTTAGCTTGCAGTACGTTTGTATCAAGGGTAAGACGGAATTATAAAATTAATTAAAAAGTTTTTGTTAAAGAAGTATTCATAACCATCATGTTTATTTTTAAAAATAATAGTAGTAAAATATTTTTATCGCATCATATATATAATATGTCTTTGCAAGTTGAAAAAATATTATTCCCTTTTTAAATGTCATAGAATTATTTATGGGTTGTATGGACTTAATGAGTATGACCTACTTAAAGATAAGATATAATGAAGACCAAAGCCCAATATAGAACAACTCATTAGGCGGGAAAACTTTAAAATATCTGACTCTTTTATATAATTAGTTTTATGGGGAATGTAGGTCTTGCATAACAATTTTTTTTTCTTTGTAGAAGCATATATATATATATATACTCCGTATCTTCTTTATAAAACAAAGAACCACAAAGCTGAGTTGTCAGCTTGTGGTTCAATGTTGACTTTTCAAAAAGTCATCTAAATGTCCCCACTCACGTGGGACGTATATTATTTACAACAATTTAACAAATTACTCAGAAACATGTCTTATGTGATTTCTTACTGTTTTAGATAAGTTGAATAAAATTTATTAATAATATTTATTGTTAAATTAGATAGCCTATAAATATTAACAAAATCAACAAATTAAAAAATATAATTTGCAAATTTAATACTTCAAATTGATTAGTCAGTAGTTTTGAACTACAAAAAAAAAAGACACTATAATCTCATCAAAATAATACGAGTATTTATTTAAAATTTCACAAATAAATATAAATACGGAAAAAAAATATAAATACGAATATTTACATATATAATCTTTGAATAATATTCAAAAGAATTTAAAACGGAAAAAAATAAGAAAAAGTCACAGTTAATGGCAAAAAAAAAATATACAGGAAAATTTGAATGAAAAATAAAATTCAAGATGACATCGACAATAACTAAGTCACTAGATCTACCCTCATTAAGATCATAAAACAAGCATTTACATATATAATCTTTGAAATAAGGTTCAAACTAATTAAGAACGGGTATAACTTGCAGAGAATGAAAAAAAGAATTATTGAAATCGAAAAAATATGGTAATAAAAAGGACTCATTTCTTAAATAAATAGTTCCAAAAAACAATTTCAGGTGCATGAAGATCAAAAGAACATGCCTATATATGGAGTAAACGAGGGACGAGGATCTTGATCATTATGAAAGAGAGACCGTCACAAGAAGTGATGATTTATTCAAAAGGATAAACGTAGATATTTGTAGTTATGAGCGGAGTATGGAGTGATCGGAGATAAGAGGGTCACTTAAACAACAGGACTTGATGAACTGATGATTTATCATTAGCGGCCGAAATACCGCAAAAGTGAGTGAAGACTGCGGGGTTAATAGGATTATTTTAAGGGTTAGGATATAAATATATGAGTAGGGGGTATGGGCCGGGCTAAGTGGAATCTTATTTAAAAATATAGCTATTGAAGATTATGGGCTTCCTTGACATAAAACGTAAGTCTAATAAAAACTAAATTATGTGACAAAATACAATTTTGAAATGTAACTATATGACTAGAGGTAGTAAACGGGTTACTCGGGTCGGTTACGAGTCGGGTCAAAGGGGGTTGGGTCAAATCGGGTTTGGGTTATGTCGGATCAGTGACGGGTTTGGATCAGTTACAGTTCATGTTGGGTCATCATTGACAGAAGCCGGGTCGAGTCGTTCACGACCTCACGGGGCAGTATTGAGTCAGGTTCTCTACATATATTTTCTCTTATGTATTTAGTTTTAGATGGGTAATTTTATGTTTAAACAATGGGTATGTGTATTAATTGTAGTTTTAACTTTTAAGTGGAAATAATTAAGATGAATGTCAATTTGGTCTTATTTACATCTTTATTAATCTAATTCATTATCGGGTCAACTATCGGGGTGAGTCAATAGCGGCCACGAGTCGGTTCAATTTGGGCTCAGGTTGGAAAAAAAAAATAAGGATGTTATCGGTTATCGATTGGGTCGAATCGATTAGGTGGTTTCGGTTCATTTTAAAAATGCAGGGCTCAAAATATCATTTCAAAAGAGCATGAGACTAAATTTTCATTTTAAAAATGCACGGGTCAAAATTTCATTTCAAAAGTACATGGGTTTAAATTTTCGTTTTACAAATACACAGGTCAAAATTTCATTTCAAAAGTGCATTGTTCTAAATTTTCGTTTTAAAAATGCACGAGTCAAAATTTCATTTCAAAAGTACATGGGTCAAAATTTTCATTTTAAAAATGCAGGGGTCAAAATTTCATTTCAAAAGAGCATGAGACCAAATTTTCGTTTTAAAAATGCACGGATAAAAATTTCATTTCAAAAGTACATGAGTCTAAATTTTCGCTTTAAAAATGCAAGGTCAAAATTTTATTTCAAAAGTGCATGTGTCTAAATTTTCATTTTAAAAATGCATGGGCCAAGATTTTATTTCAAAAGTACATGAGTCTAAATTTTCCTTTTAAAAATGCATGGGTAAAAATGTCATTTCAAAAGTGCATGTGACTAAATTTTCGTTTTAAAACTGCACGGAGTCATAATCTTCACTTAATTCGTTTCACTAATTAACAATTGGTACTACATGAAAAACGGGGTCAAATTTTCATTTAAAACGTGCAGAGATCTAAATTTTCATTTTAACCTTGCACGAGTTTGACTAAATGAAAAACAAGTTTAATATTTTGCCCTCTGCAACTATATATTCTGGTCGCTTCAGTTTCATTAATTTTGTTTTATTTTCATCCAAATAATTTTGTTTCACATGTAAGTCGAGTTTTCCTGAAATCGCTTGAATATTAAGACAAAGTAGTAACTTAAATTTAGCTAACAAAAGCATATCTCATACTACAATAACTACCTGATCAATTGACCTTGATGCATATTTACATTAGTTACAAATAAAATTTTTAATTTAACTCTAAAAATTTAAATACGACTTTAGAACTCAATTTTTAGATTGGAAATTTAAGATTTATTAAAATAAAGAGAGATTTTATTGCATTATTTTAGAACTTTATTTTTAAAAATAATAATTTTAAAAGAAGATAATTAATTAATTATTATAAAACTTATCTTATATATACCTTCTTAAAGATTTTTTTTGAAATAACAAACCCGTGCAATTTGCACGGGTATACGACTAGTTTTATCATTCAAAAAGGTGACAGTCAAATGATAAAATGTCCTTTAATACCATCCTAACCAGAATCCATTCATTTTACGGTATACATTGCACAACTTTATTACCGACTTTATTAGGCCATGTTCTTTTGGACTTATAGTCACTTAATTTCAGATCACTTCAGATCCTATATGTTCAGTTAAGTTCAGTTCAGTTCAGATCCTATAAGTTCAGTTCAGATCCTATAAGTTCGGTTCAGTTCAGATCCTATAAGTTCGGTTCAGTTCAGATTCTATAAGTTCAGTTCAGTTCAGATCCTATAAGTTTAGTCCAGATCATATAAGTTCTATTCAGAAAAATTCAGATCCTATAAATTCAGTTCAGAAAAGTTATATACGGATGAGTATTATTTTTAAAACCAATACAAAAACATTTGACATTACTTATTTCAAAAAAAAAATCACAGCGTCACGGTAGATTTGGGCATGTTTGATAAAAAGCGGAAGAAGGCCATGTATAAGGTACGAAACAACATAGTCAAAAACATTTGGCGAGACAATGGATCCGTTGAAGAGAGTGATAGTGAAGATGAAAGTGAGAGGATTATGATAATAAGGAAATAAATGGTTAGAAAAAAAATATATAATATGTGATTTATTTTTTATCGTAATCGTAGTATAATGTATCAAACAACCCAATGTATATAAAACGGAAAAATGTTATTCTTTACCTTGTGTTTTAGATTATATATTTTTTTTAATCAATGTTCTCTCTTGGAAAATAGTAATATTATTATTTTAATAATAGTAATAATAGTAATAATAATAGTAATAATATTAATAATAATAATAATAATAATAATAATAATAATAATAATGATAATGATAATGATGATGATGATGATGATGATGATGATGATGATGATGATGATGATGATGATGATAATAATAATAATAATAACAGTTACGTAAAATTAAATTAAATTCAGAAAAGTTCAGATCCTATATGTTCAGTTCAGATTTTATAAGTTTAGTTCAGTTCAGATCCTATAAGTTAAGTTTAGTTCAGATCCTATAAGTTCAGTTAAGTTCAGATCCTATAAGTTTAGATCAGTTCAGATCCTATAAATTCAGTGTGGTTAAATTCAACGTCGTCATCTGATGAAAATGGTTGTATTTAAATACAGTGTAATACATTTTTTTCTTTTTCCTTCAACACTTAGAAATTTTGTACTGCTAAATTCGTGCAAGTATTGAAGCCGAGAATTACCAAATTACATGTTGAATATTATTAAGTTTAAATTGGATCAACTACTAACGGCCTACTTTTACGTTTCTACGTATGAAACAAGTTTATATATAACGTTGTAATACACGGAAATTGCCTCAAAAATAGGGTTTATAGCTAGGGCTGTAAATGATCTGAGCCAACTCGTAGAGCCCTCGAAATCAGCTCGGTCAAAGCTCGGCTTGAAATCGGTCAAAACTGATTCCGAGCCGAGGTGGACCATATCTGAGCCGATTCCGAGCTTAGTAGGGCTCGGAATCGAAAGCTCGTCTCGTTTTAATGTTTTTTTTTGTATTTATTTTGGCATTTTACAATTGTTTTATTCTTAATAAAATGTTTTTTTATCATTTAAAATTATATTTTTGTTACATTTGATAAGTATGTGATATTTGTATTTTTTTTAAATATTTGTATCTTTAATTCGATTTAAAAGTTCAAGAAAGTAAAGAAAATCATTATTGAACAAAGCTCGAATTGGGCTCGAGGTAAATCCGTGCTGATTCCGAGCTTTGATTTTTTAAGCTCGGAAAATTCCGAGCTGATTCCGAGCTCAAGCTCAAGTTTCCGAGCTGATTCCGAGCCCACTAGAGCTCGAGCTCAAATCGGCTCGGATACACCCCTATTTATAGCTTAATTATAATATATACCGAACTACTCCATATATCGCTATCATTATCGTCCCGTCCTATAAGGGTTTTATTTTACTTTTTGAGCATAAAATTTATATACGACTTCTGTATCCACCCCTTATATAAAAGTGGGGTGGAGTAGTTACTATTCATTGTGAATAGTTGGATGAATAATAGTTGAGATTGGTTGGGCTGGGTCGGTTTGGCATGGCTTTTGCGGG